>VZTN01002650.1:33783-44907 GCA_013400515.1 Erpornis zantholeuca | reverse complement strand
TTTCTAAAATAGCAGACTTTGAATTTTTGGCCTTTTTTGGGATCTTTGTGGAATTAATTTTTTTCCTGTAGGAAGAAGCAGTGCTTGGGAGAAAGAGGCCTACTGAAATTGACTTCTAAATGTAAGTGTTTAAGGGAAAGCTGCACTATCAGATATAAATATTTATTTATGCAGGTTTTTCTCCTGTGGCCATAAATAAACAGAGTTGATGAACTATTGTATTATACTGGCCAGCAATAGGATACCTGGCTATCAGGACACTTAAGAATGCAATTCATTTGAATGTATGTTGCATAATTTTTCAAAGTTGTATATTTTAAATGGGAATAAAAGTAATTTAATCATTATCAAGGATGAAAATGGCTTTCTATGCTTTGTGTCTTAGGGGCTGCTTTATTGTATATAACACTCATTTTTATCAATACTGATCTGTGTCACTGATGTAGACAGGTTAAATTTTTGCAAAGATTTTTTTCGTGTTACTTGAATTTTACAGTGGAAGAATGACAGGGTGACTCATTAATTTCAGCTAATAAAACACTGATGGATAGGCAGAGAGTAACTGTGTGCCCTTTTGGGTCTAAAGGGATGGTTTTGGTGCACAATTCCTTTGTACAGGTGTGATTTAAACATTCGGACAGTAGCCTTGCATAGCACTGAAATCCTTTGAACATCCATAAGTTAGATGAAGAAAACCTGATTTTCCTACGCAGTAGTTGTTGACAGATGACTTCGCAGGGGCAGGAAACAATAGCTGATTCTCCCTGTTTGGTTTTCACTCTTTTTCCTCTCAACTTAGTCTGGCACAGCTCCTGGCTGGGCTTGCTCTGCCCAGATTTCCAACCATGAGCGCAGGGTGACTGCTCTTAAGGAGCCCTTTGTCAGGGTAGCATTCAGACTTCTGAGTGTGGGGAACCATTTGCTGCTACATGTTCCTTCTGCTTTCACATGGGCTGGTGTATAACCTGCTAAAAGTTCTTAATCTTCTGATTTAAGGAACCCTGGATTTGTAGCTAATAGGGTTTCAGTCCATAAATGCTCAATTAAAAATGAATGCCAAGGCATTGCTCGGGGTAGATGAATTACTAATGTTCTGGAAATGAGCAATGTGATAGAAGGGAGTTCACTTGGCTGTGATGGCACTAAGTTGTTCTTATTGATGCACATTTCCTGAAATTATTCTGATATAAAGTGAATGACTCACATCTGGAAAAATGAGATATAATCTCAATCCTAAAATAATGGTATCTTCATTTCAGTGACTACCCAGTCTGTATGGGTCAAAAATACAGTATTTCACTGTTAAAAAAGCAGGCAGGCTCAGTTCAGGACACTTGCTGGGTTGAGATCAGGCTGTAAAGCATCATAAGCCTCGGGAGACCTTTGCAATAAACTTTGTTTCTAGCCCTTGCAGCCTGAGTCACGTTTGTATCACCTTGTTTTCCTCCTAAATGACATGAGCACTATGTGTGAAATGCAGCTGTGTGGGGCCTGAGCAAATCTTGAAGGAACACTCTGGTGTAGCACTGCCTTGAAAGTACCTTAGGTACTGGACACATGTATGGACAAAACCAGGTAAAGGTGCTGCAGTAAACCCATGCCTCTGCTTCCTGGTGTTTGCCATTGTGGGAGTAGAGTATTGGGTTTAAATTCTGATGTGTGTTAAAATCCCATTTCAGTCAAACACACAAACTGCTTGAACTGCTGAAACTGGGTAGCTTTAAATTCATTGGAGTTCTGGGAGTTTTTTAAAGCCTGTGTGGTTGAATTTTATGCTTGCCACTGCTTTGTTACTCAGCTCCCTACTTTTTTTTTTGTAATGAACAATGTTCACAAAGGCCTGGAAAAAAAATAAAAATAAACTGTCAAGACTGACCTTAAATGTTACATTATCTATTAGTTGTTTGTTATAGAAGCATTATTTCTTAATGGAAAGTGCTCCCCAACTGTTTTTATCAAGAGGAGGTTTTATTATTGATAAAACTTTGGACCAAGCATTCGTACTTACATTGGCAATCCAGTATTGTCATAATAGATAGTGTTTGTGTAGTGTGTTGGTTACAGAAAGAATGTACACATACAAATCAGTATGTTTATGTTAATGGTTTTTTTCACAGTTTAGTTAGATGTGGAATAACAGCTGCCAAAAAAATTATTTCAGACATTCTGAATGCTGAATTCTAATTCTTTTGCAATGCTAATGCTACTTTTTAAAATTGCCTGAATATAGTAAGTAATGCAGGCTTAAGTACATGGTAAGCTTATATATCTTGCAAATAACATACTCGGAAGTTTCATAAACATCATTTGTTATTGCTGTTCTGTGTGCTGCTTTGTAATAACTTACTGAAACTGCAGTGTGATCAAGCAACTAAACTAACAGTCTTACAAGGTTGGGTCTTTGTTTTCCTCACAGTGAAATTATTACAGCCCTAAGCTGAGAGGAAGGGATTGTTCTCATATGCAAATATGACATACATATTCACCTGAAGTGAACAGAGAATGGTGAAATAGTGAATAGTCTCAGGAGAAATTATCCCCTGAATAATATGAATAAGAATTGCAACAGAATTGGAAAAATGAGATGTGGGGAGACCAGAGCTGCTGCAAAAACCCATGTAACAGCAGCTACACTGCATCAGACCGAAAAACCACTTACCACACTCCCAAAACTGGACACCTGGGGAACAAAGAGGTAAGAGAAGGACAAGCCTGTGCACTGCTCGGGAGTGCTTCTCCTATGCAGCTTCCAGCCATTCTTAATCTAGAACATTTCCTCTACTAGATGGAGCCTGTGGTGCTTTTCAGAGTACGTTCCCTTTTTCTCCCTTGAATCCCTCAACTTTCTTATCAACTTTTAGAAACTCGGGAGTTCTACACCTCTGCTATATCTTGTTTGGAACATGACTCCTACTAGCTTGTGTTGTTAAGGAAGTCATATCCTATGCCTGCCTTTGCTTTGACTTGATGCCAAGTAGAGAAAGGGGGTGTAAAAAAAGAAGCTGATGTCTTTCAGTTGTGAAGAACACGGTCTCTTGATGTACTTCAGTGCTAGAAACAAGATTTTTACAAAATTAAAACCCTTCTCTCTTGACCTGCTTGATTTGCAACAATTGGGCATTTGCAACAAATGGGCTTCTAATAAGCGAAATCATTTGTAAAGCATTTGAATGAAGTCTTTGCTTCTGGTTAGGTACCAGGTGTGTTTTATGGAGCTATGATTGCCTTCAGTGCAGTGGTATCTGCACATGACCCTTCTCTTTTTCCCCCCGCACTGGTGTTGCAGGCTTAGAAGTGACCTTGGCTTCCCCTGTCTCAGTGAGTTCTTCCTTTCAATGGGTGCTCTGTCTTTTTACAGAGAACAGCTGTTGCTGGTCTTAGCAATAAGGCCAAGATGTTTTATTCATTTGTGATGTTAGAGCCCTAATATGTGACCACAATAGGCTCCTTCATAGCACATTATTGAAATGAATGCCAAAAATAATCAGTTCTTTCAATCATAAAACAGCACCAGCAGCATCTCATCTGTGTTTAGGGAAAGAGACCTTGGAGGTAATCTCTTTATCTTACATTTGTGGTTGAAAACGTACAGTGTTGTAATACATTTGGACATAAATTTCGGCAAGACTGGCTTAAAACTTAGGGGTATTCCCTGAGTTACAAAATCAGACTTCAAAAATTAGATGGACTCCTAAATTAAAGCAAGAAACAATGAAAAATAAAGCACTGAAAGAAAAGGAAAGAAGCAGAAGTAATCCTGAAGGAAAGAGGTGAGCAAATTACTGTAGAAGGTTCCCAAGGCAAAACCTTTGTACTGTCAGCCATTAGGGAAATGTATTCTATGGAGGCTGCATCTGTGAGCCCGTGCTTGAAGGAAATTGTCTATCAGCAAATCCCTTGTAGGAATTCAGCTTATACTGCATATTTCTCAGGCTTCTACAATACATTTTGGCAGGATTTCTCTTCTAGGAGACTTTTTGTCCTCTTCATGTTCCACCTCTGTTCCTGTTTAGTTCCTTGGTTTACCTTCTTGTGCTCTGAACACAAGGGAAGCAGAGATGGGATCGAAAAGGACGTGGTAGTTTGGTCTCTGCACAGTAATACAAATCCATTCTAAGCTCTCAATCACTGTTTTCTATCAATCTTAGTGATGACTGACCTGACAGGTAGTTTAGTTGTTTGATTTGGGAGCAGTAGACTACTTCAGAAAAAGATTGATTGACTTCCACTTTAAAAATTCCATAGTTGCAACTTAATGCCCCCTTAAAATCAGTTAACAGCCAAGTTTCTGGGCAAGAAACCTTTAATCTTCATTCTTCATTACTTTCTTTTGCTGTGTTCCCCTTTTGCTGAGTATAAACACTGCAGAGGGGAAGGTCTTCTGTCTGACCTCTCTAATCCATATCAACTAGCCCAGCAACCCTTGTGTAAGGCAGCTGCTGCCTCCTCCCTGTGGGCTCTCTGCAAGGCCTGGAGCAAGACATGGAATCCTCAGCAGTGGCTCCTAACACTTCAGGGGTTTGTTAATCAAATAGAGACAAGGAGGATTAGGAAGGCTGGTCAGAAGGAATAGAGCAAAAATCTATTTCTTCAAGTGTCTGACAGACTAAAGTCAAAATTAGAGGGGACTATAATCTGTAAGGGTCTCACCATTGTGAACAGTGCATAAGCACCTGTAAGGTGTCAGGGCTTCACTTTGTGTCAGTACTATCAGCCCTACACCATGAGCTCTTCAGTCTTTTTCTTGTCAGTAGAAGTCTGTATTCTGTACATATCAGTTCCCACACAGTGCCTTCCACACAGAAATACTGAGTTACAGTTGCTAAACATGAATAATTGCCCATTCTTTGCATGTATGGGCAGCCGGGAGAAGTGGAATGAGGAATCTTCCCCCAAGAGGGCAAAAAGGGAAAAGCTTAAATGTGCTCTTTATTCAGGCAATGGAAGTGTCTGTAGTTTCCTCCATGGATAACCTTTGTCAGCATTGACTTCTGTTTGATGGATGCAAAAATAGTTCTTTCACCAGCAGAAAGTGACCCCAGTTGGGGGTGACCCCAGCAATGGCAGGCTAATGGCTTAGAAGTAGAGATTACAATTTTGAAACCAAACCAGATCCACACCAGATACCCTCATTCCTCACTCCCCTGGCCAAACCCTCTGTAAGGATGGCTAAAGGTCTGATTCTGTATTGATCCATGTTTAGTGTTGTTCCTTGAGAGAAACCTTTGTTATTTAACTCCACAAAGTCCACCAGTACAACATTTTATAGATAAGGACATGCTTTGATGTAATATTAATGCCAGACAGGACAGTTTGCCTTGCACACAGAGGATCAAAATACGATGGCTTCAGGGCGAGGGTGAGTTGGGGTTCTTTGGGGAAAAAGGAGCATTTCTGCATAGGTAAGAGGGAGGAAGCTTGAACTCTGGGGCATTCTGTAAGATGGTGTCTTCTGAAGGTGAGAGGCTGGATCTGATGTCTGAGCTGGCATATCAAGGCCTGGAATGCCTGGGCTGAAACACTTGAAATAATTCTTGAGAGAAAAGGGCAAGGAAATACGTCTTTCAGTGTCAGTTTGTGTTATTACTATCTTTTAGTGTTTCTGTATTTGAGTAAAAGAATATTCGGAGTATTTGATAGAAAGGAACTTGTGTCTACTTTATTCCTCCACTCCCTTTCAATCCTACTTGCTCTGCATCCTATTATATTTTTGTTATCTAAATCTTAAACACATTTAAACTCTGAGCTTGTTACAAAGCGCAGAGCAGTCTAAATAATTAATTCTTTCCCAGGGAATTTGAAAGTTTTAAATGTGTTTTTGTTCCAAACACTTCAGCAGGAATGTGGAAACATTACAGTAATATAGGAGCACTAGAGGACAGATGCTTCAAGGCAGATGTGGCATTATGTGCCTGGAATGATCAATTAAACAGCCAACATGACTGCTCTGTGAGTCTGAGCCTTGCTAGATTCCTTTGAAAATGCATGATGTAAAACATCACAGAAAAAGTCAGTGAAAATTTCCCCCAACTAGAAAGTTTGGGGGAAAGATTCAAAAGTTGTACATAAGAGTACTTGTACTAAATAAGAGAAGATTTGCTCTAAAGACAGGGATAAGAATACCTCAGGGGTACAACAGGAAGCAGTGGTCTCTGGTATTTCTGTATAACCAGAAGCAGTCAAGAATGTAAGAAACCTAGGAAATGCCTCTTGTCATCTGGAAATTTTCCATAAATGGAAATAAACTAGAAAGTGACCCATCTTCTGTGCCTATAGATCCAGTGTGCAGAGAAGTGCTCTGTTTCTCTTCGTCCCAGCTGAGTACTGTTCCACAGAGCTTCTGCCAGACACAGTCACTTCCACTTTCTAAATAAAACCTGTGTGCACGCTTGCCATGGATGATGGTCTCAGCAGAAAGAACAGTACTTAAAATAGTATGAAAACAGTGGCAGGCAAAAGAAGGAAAAGGTTCTTAGGAAGGATATTAAGATGTAACTAAGAATAAGATGATGGAAGAATAACGATCTCTTCCTTGCTTTTAGAGAATTGCAGAAAATCAGCATGTTCTAGAGGATCTTTTGTGAACATAAAAAAGGTAGAGTTAAAATTAATGGCATCCAGGAAGCCATGTACCTCCTCTGGAAAGGAAGAAGGAAGTGGAGGAGAGAGTGACGAAGAGATAGAAGGGATGATTCTTTGTTTAATCAAGTGTAATATTAGCCCCCATGTATTAATTGTGACTGTTGTGTATTTACAAGCTTTGCTGGATACAGGCAGAAAGGTGGATTAGGAAAAAGTGCAGGTCCAAAATGTGCAGTTCTCTGCGATGGAATTGGCCTGTAAAGGAACAACCACTGCAGGAGTAACTCACATGGGAGCTGGAGTTTTCCATCTCATGGGCTCTGCAGCGGCTGTGCCAGGTCAGACATTGCAGTGGGGCTGCGGAAGCACAAGTACAGAACTTCCTTACACAATACACATATTCCATGTGAGACAAGTGCACAGCCTGTTGATTTCAGTTCTTTTCCCACTCTAGGAGCAGAAGCCAAATCCATCACACTCTCTAGGTTAGCAAATCCTCCCCATCCCCTTCTAAAAAGTTTTCCCGAGACATTTCCCACCAGGAGACCCAGGATGCTCATATCTCCATGGCTCCCTCCTGGGATCTCCATCACTGTGGTTATCCGAGGGTGCCGTCCTCCTTCTGGGGATAGGTGTGGTGACTTCCCTCTGAGCTGGTGTGTTCCCACACCCCCTTCCTTAACAGAGCAGGGTGGTATTTAGCTTTTTATCTCTATTTAATCTTGTATATGCATGCATATTATAAAAACATTTTCAGAGAGATTGTGCAGAGAATATTATGAGGCTTGCTGTTTGGGGCTTTTCCCCTTTCTCCCTTATTACATTATTTCCTGTCAAAGCTTTTCTCTAGGATAAAAGTACTCTTTAAAATATCTTTTTAAAATATTTGAATCTTTGGGGGTGTTACTGACCATCATCTGGATATTTGTTTGGTAATCTGCTGAAGTGCTTTGTGAAGCAAAAGCTGAGTCACACGTGATATATAATGACCAACTTTGTCAGACTGAAGAAATATGAATCCGTCAGTAAATCAGGCAATGCTGTCTGTGAATTTGATGCTATGAAATCCTAATGTAAAAAAAGGCCTGGTGAGTAATGGGCACGCTATAAAACACAAAAAGGGGATTGCAGAAAGACTTTGACTAACACTGGCGTAATACAGCTATCAGTATTGAACAAATGAGGAAAAAACCCTGGTACAGCTCACTTCCTTTTGAACTGGGAGATTTCAAACTCTGTGCTAGGAGCTGGTTTATCAAATGTAGCCATACCCTTGTTGTCCTCATGAAAACATTGCCCCGTAGCCCCGGGCTAAGGACAGCTTTTGCTAACAGCTGAATGAGATTTAGCTGATGTGAATTGCTCATAGGAGCAATAAAGCAAATCAAGTCTAAACATCTCTAGTGGTTTCCTTGTGTTTCACCACATAATGCTTCCATAGTTTTCAGATTTAATGTTTTCTTTTTCCCAAGAAAATGGATATCAAAAATTATATTAAACAAAGGAGAAATAAAAGGCAGAAACTGACCAAAGCAAACTAATATGTGAAGTCAATCTTTTACTTTGTTTTTTTACTGCCTTGTTAGAAACTGAGTTACTTCTTAAAAGGTCTGTTCAGAGCAGCTAAGCCTCCTGAAAAGTCCAAGTGTCTGGATGGCACAAGAGCAAAATATTTACTAAAACTCTCACATTGATGAAGGCTTTTCTGGGAGACTAATAATGATCTCGTGAGTGGTGATCCTTTCTTTGCTCTGGATATTCATACTGCTGGTACTGTAAAGCACTGAATCCCCTTAGAGGCTGAAGTTTATTGCTTACATGCAGGACCCCTTGCTGACCCTTTGAAGCAGGACCACAGCCGTTTTCACATTTGCAATTTCTACTGAATTGTGGCACTTTGTCCATTTCTTGCTGCTGCCTTTCATGTCATGAGGTGGAGACTTTATTGCAGAGGAAAAACAATCTGAAATACTCTATCCATGTTACAGGCTGGACACCAGGGAATAGCAAAAATATATTACCTGTCTACCAAAAGTGCTTTGTGTCTTGCAAAGTTTTATTTGGCTGTGTTAATAACTCATTGAGTAAAAACTAAGAAGACCAATAACTTGTAACAGGAATATTAGTTTGATCTGTTGGATAATGGAAAGCAGTTCTTTAGACTCCAATCAGTTCCAAAATAATTTCATTCTGTTTTGCATACAGACGGAAAGTTTGGTGTCTGAGAAGGAATCGAGCCCTGCCCACTTCTTGGTTGTTGGTTTGAAAGCTAGCTACAGGTAACAAGTAAATATAGAAACACATAATTAACTTGTTTACCTTCTGTAATATGATCTCACTGGCTATTCCTTATCTATTTGTTAGTCATGCTGAGAACTACACCAACCAGGAAAGAAAAATCACATCCTCACTGGAAGGGTGTTTGCTGCTGTGCATTAACAGCAAAGTCTGGTTTTGACTTTCACTCCTGCGTCCAGGATTCTGTCAGACAGGGTAGCTCGATGCAAGCAATGGCATCAATCACTCGGCCTCTCCTGCAACAGAAAATACTTCCCTTCATTTACAGTCAATTGGCTTTGATTAGAAGTGTATCCCAAGCCGGTACGCTTCATCTTCTTTTCCCGCGTGGTGGCTGGAGCTGTGATGCCATATAGGGAGCTGTGGCTCCACTCTGGGGCTGTCTAGACGGATGGACTCCGATTGCGTTCTGCCTTGGGGCCAGACAGCAGCGCCGCCGCCGCTTCCGCCTGCAGCTGGTGACTCAGAGCCCCGGGAGCGAGCGAGGTGCCCGGCGCTGAGTCAGGGAAACCAGAGCCTGCCTCACCTGCGACGGCACAGACACGCACCGAACAGCCCCAAGAGATGAAGGGGGAAAGGGTTTGAAAAAAGACTTCCCTTGGGATGAGTAAACCCTGGCTCTCTGTAAAGTCCGAGTTACTCCTATGGTCTGGGTTTGTAATTTCTGACAAATGCTGCACAGCCAGTCCCTAAGAAGCCAAAATTGATCATTTCGTAAAAATATTCTAATATCTTAAAAGTCGCTTATACTTCACTGCTTGTGTGACATTGTGAGGTTATACAATCAAGTAGAGAGAATAAATCCTCCTTTTCCCTAAATTACTGACTTACTGATCAAAGTACTCATAAACCACTCATTTAGTTTACTGCCCTATTTACTAGAGTTTGGGAACTTATTAACTCATCTGCAGTTTTGCTTTGATCAGGTCTGTAGGACAAAAGCTCTGAGATAAGTCCATAAATAACAATAAAATTAATGTGGGATTTTTTTTTTTAACCTATTGAAAAGGCAGTAGAGTTAGGAAAATTAGCAACAAGTTATCAAGTCTATGTATAGGAACTCCCTTTCTTGATAGACTTAGAATTTTTGAAACGGCTTCCTGATAATAAATTAATGACAAGAACAAGTGAATGGAACACAGGAGTAAGATGATGGTTCTTTGGGTTTTCCTCTGCTTATTGTGGAAATGTTTTTCTTTCAGGATTCCCGTTAGACTGAATCTGTCCCTTGGTAAATATGCATGGGGTATTTTTAACTTTTACTTAGGGCTTGAAACATTGTTTCTTCTGTTGCTTTTTATCATGATCACATGAGGAAAGCAAGGCTAAAAGTTTAGGCGTTAGGTGGCAATAAGTTCCAATCCTGTTATGTTGTACAAATAATTATTCTGACTTAGTATGAATTATTTCCTCTTTTTGCAGGTGTTCAGCATGTTTTATTTTACATGAGACACTGCTATACTGAGAAGATGTTGAACTCTGTCAACTGAGGAGGGCAAGGCTACGACAGGTTTGGCAGCAGCCTACATCTGACTGAGGCAGGAAGATAGTGCTAAAATGTTCCTAGTGGAAGGTGATACAAGAGCCACAAACTGCAACTGAGGATATTGAAGCTGCACTGGGTGCTTCTTCCCCAGGTGGGTTGTGTGGAGGTGAAACAGTAACAGAGATCTCCATCAGGGAAGATTTGCATATTCAGGTCTTCCCGGCCTTGCACCTATTGCTGGGCATTCCTGTGGCTGGGGAGATGCTGAGACCCCGGGATTTAAAATTAGTTTATTTAATAGCCCATTGAAATCAGGAGGTGTTTGAAAATCAGGAGGTTTTCTCCTCCATGGTTGGGTCCACATTAGCACTCTCTTTACTCTTTGCTTAACAGCTTTTCTGAAAGACTTGCTCAGCATAGTTTGGGTTGGAAGGGACCTTAAAGACCATCTCGTCCCACCCCCGGCCATGGGCCGGGACACCTTCCACCACAGCAGGTTGCTGCGAGCCCTATCCACCCTGGCCCAGAACGCTTCCAGGGATGGGGCAGCCGCAGCTGCTCTGGGCTACCTGTGCCAGGGCTTCGCCACCGTCACAGGAAAGAATCTCCTTAACCCTCTTCCAGCCTTCGGCTCGGGCAGAGAAGAGGGTGGGATGCCTGGACAGAGGGCAGCCCCGGGGCCGGGGTTCTGCGGCCGCCGCTCGGCCCCAGCCCCGGGCGGTGTCGGGCTGGGCTGGGCTGAGCTGTGCCGGGCTGTG
>VZTN01002650.1:2591-33377 GCA_013400515.1 Erpornis zantholeuca | reverse complement strand
AGCGCTTTGCTCAGGCCCAGGAGCGGGGATGGAGCCGGCGCCTGCCCCCGGCGGTCCCCAGCAGGGACCGCTCCGCATCCCTGCCCCGCTGGGGCGGCTCTGGCGGCCGAGACGCCTTGGCCCGGGAGCCAAACCCGATCCCGAGCGGCCGGCGGCTCCGGAGGGGCATGAACCTTGCGCTGTGGGATTCTCTGCCTAGCCTGGTCTCATGAAGATGATGGTGGTGATAAATACAGTGTAGAAAGATGTAGTTATGGTATTTTGGTTCCTGAGGCTGTGTCCCGTGGCATTTCAAAAGTTCTGCTGTTCTGCCTTTGAGTGCGCTTTGCGGGAGTGCTGTGTTTGAATTGTGCTGAGTCTGTGCGAGTCACCAAACTGCTGAGGAGCCTAGAGAAGGAAAAGTTCCATGTAAGCACCCTCCACGTCTGCTTCTTGAATGTGTTCCCGTTTCATATTAAAGATTAGGCAGTGTCTAGTCCCCGGTGCGATCCAGACCTTTGAATCTGTGTCACTAACTGCACAGCTTCGGTGTTGCCAGAATGAATCAGGCTCTGATCCTCAAATGCGGGCTACAATAACATCCAGCTTTTGTCACTTTTCCCCCACTCCTCTCCCATCTTAAGAAAGGGCTGTAAAACTGGAAAAACTTCTGGCTTTCATCCTGCTGAGGGGATATTCTATCTCCCCCCTTAATCCTTAGCTTATAAAACTTTATAAGCAAATTGTACAACTATTGAGCAAGTCCTTCTGCAGTACATCATCTAGCCTTGTTTGCATTTTCGTATTGCCTACATATATTAGAAGCCATCCTGTCTTAACTTGCACATGTTGCACCATCTTTCTCTGCTATCTTAATCCTGTAAGTCCTAGTACTAAAAGAAAAAACTTCTATTTTTGTCCCACCCTTTATTTTTAAGTCAGCATGCGTGGCTTCAGAGTTATCAAGAGACTGGTAAATGCATGTAATAAACTTTCTTCCTCGCTTTTTGATAAGGAATTATGTTACCCAGCTCTCCATGAAATCACTATTTGGATCCTTTCCATTATTTTTGTAAGAACTATTGACCTCAAAGTGCACTGCTGTAAAAGAAAACGGTGTGGTTTTCAGGCAGCATTAAAAACTTCAGTATATTTAGAAGGGAATTCTCAGTTTTTTTGTCATCACTAAAAGTTTGTTTGTGATAAGGCAAGCTAAGCTAAACACTCCATTTTACATTTAAGTTCTTAATTGAACTAAGTAGCTATGCAACTTTGGCAGGAACAAGCCCTAGTGGTGTTAAATTTTCAGTTTATGCCTATGGACACTGATATTTTGCCACCTAAAATACCCAGAAACACTTGTATGCAGTGTCCTCTGGGCATATGGAGTGTCACGTGGTTTCTATGCCTTTCTTTTTGCTTCGGTGATCTTTTCTTTATCACCTGTTTTATACATGACTACTAGAGATTAAGTCAGTTTAGTTGGGCTGAAGCTATTCAGATTGTCCAGCCTGACAACAAAGGCGTGGTATTAGCTCCTGAACGCTCAACTGCTGTTTCAGGGTCTATTTTGACCTGCTGGATGCCAAACTAAAGCGTATTTAGAAGTCCAGCATGAAAGTCCAGTTCCAGGAATGGAAGTGGTGGTGCTGTGTCAGGAGGCTGCGTGGTGCCTGACAGTGGGCATGGCTTTCATCGGGAGTGAGGGAACACAGTTCCATAACAAGTGAAATGCATTTCTCATACACCTTCTGTTTCAGAGGACTTGCACCTGGTAGTCCAGGATGCACCTGCTTGGAGGCCCCAGTTTCTTTGCTGGCCATGGAAAGCCCTGGAAAGGGACTGTTCCTGTAGGCACACCAGAGGTGCCAGAACACTGGCCCACCGGTCTTGCCCCAGCATTGGGGTGGGGTGGATGGTTATGATGTAGGAAATTGGCAGTATCAAAGCATAGCTGGTGTATTCCCATGGAAATACAATTGTCCCTCTCTTACCTCTTTCCCAAAGTATGTGGATTAGAGACATTTTCGTATTTGGGTAATTTGCATATTATTATAAGAGCTATGACAAAATCTTCTTTCTTGGTCTATGATGATAAAAATGCATTTTTTTATTTGGGGAAGACTTGACTAAACCTTGACTAAACCTAAATGATTCCTTCATTTGTAATATTTTTAATAAACTTCATCACAGATATTAGCTTGAGAAAAATTAGAATGGGAATGATTAAATTTTTTAGACAAGCGTTTCATTTAGGGGACTTGTCAAAATCCAGTGGTACAAGAGTTAAATGGGAGGTAAGCTACCTCTTGTTTAATAGATTGTAATTATAATAATTGATGTATTTCTTTACTTGGCATTAAAATGTTTGTTTTTAAGCATTTCTGTTCTGCCCAGAGAGTTCATTTTAAGTTGATTAAAGTGTTTCAAATTCCTGTTCCAGAAATCTAGTTTCTGAATGGCAACTAAGGAAAACAAATTGATTGCCAGCTAGCCTGGATTTTCTATCAGGGTCCATGCCAGGACATTTTTAAGGTTCTGAAAATTCACACAGGTTGAAAACTGGTAGGTTTTCATACAAATTGAGCTTTGATGAGGTGCTACATGTTTATACCTATACTTACCTCTTTACTAAAAAGGAGCTTGGAGATGACTCTGAAAACTAGAGCAAGTTTGATTAGCCTGGGTTTGCCTGTCTGTAGACATTCTCTGCAACCTGGAGTTCATTCAGCTAACCCAGTTTCAAAACTAGAGAACTGTGATGCCTGACAAGACTTGCTCTTGAAAGCTGCATTCTCTCTTAAGCAGTCTAAAGGGAAGCGACAGAGCAGACTGATTCTGATGAAAGGAAGCACTTGATTTTATGTCTTCTAAACACGGCTTTATGCTTCAACTTGAATTTCTGAGTCAAGTGCTGATGAGTCAAGTGGGTCTCAGAGGTGCTGGAAGACCCCAAGAGTCTTGTTCAGTTTGTTTCTTACTCTGCCAGTTCTGAATTTTGCCACCTGTGCAGGCACAGTCTCGTGGCAGTTCCTGGTCGGAGTGCGCTGAGCGTGTCTGTAGAAGCAGAGATGCAGAAAAGCACCACGGATCCTAATAAGAAAACGATGACTGTGCAATGAATTCGGGTAACGATTCATTAACATGCAGATCTGTGGTTGAGAGTTGCTCGGCGCTTGGCGAGTGTTTTTACAAGAGCCCTTGCTCAGGCAGGGCTGACTCATCACGTTCAGGACATGCTGAGCTCAGAGCGCACTCCTGCTTTGTTTATACATTGTTTCCATTTTTGACTGACTTCCTTGAATTACCCTTACGCACAAAATTAACCAGAAATTGTGCCAGCTGATGGCTTTCGTAAATTACAGAAGTACACAATTTCCTGTTCTGCTGTACAAGTACGTATTTTTTAAAGGAAAAAAAAGTTTATCTCATTTAAAATGTAGGCATTAGTAGGCCTGAATGCTTTAATTTTTCATATCTTGTTTTATCTCTCCATTTTGGTAAATGGGGTTTTTTTGCCTGCTTTGGCATGCAGAGAAGAGAACCTCATGAATTTTGCTGTAACTGCGAGTAGTTCTAGTCAGATTTAGATTAGAATGGGCAAGACCTTTGCTTTATTAACTCTTCAGATGTCATAAAGTTATAACAGCTGGTGTTAAAACCTTTGTTTTGCTTCTTCTTTTTCCTGCAGAACATTTCTTCTGGTGGGAGCTCCGAAAGCAAACACTACCCAGCACAACATCGTAGAAGGAGGGCAGGTGCTGAAATGTGACTGGAACTCCCCCAGGAAGTGCCAGCCCATTGTGTTTGATGCCACAGGTAGGGTGTGGGTCGCTGCTGGGGAGGTGGGATGGCTCTGCTCTAGTGCTGCTGTGGGGAAGCAGAAGGCATTCAGGTCCCTCTGGGATTTTTTCATGGTCAGCATGAATGTGGCTGCTTTTGACTGGCAACTAGTCGAGGCTTGCTCGTGCTTTCCTTTTCCTCTCCTCTCTTTTGGAATTCTGTTGTCCCTGGTATGTGCTGAAAGCCTGAGTGAGCAAACATTATTCTTCTTGTGTTTTAGCCTATTTATATTTCTCCTCTGTACTTTCCAGCAATCCTAAAACATTTGGCAACCTAATTCCCAGTGAACCCTGAGGGGTTTTCTTCCTATTAAGAATGTGGCATATGAGGACAGATACTTTTCAGTATCAGCAAAGGTGGTATAGGCAGAAATACCCAGCAAGTTTCAGCTGAAACCAGGAATATGAACTAAAAACTGTGGAAAAACATCTTTCTTTAATTTTTCCCCTCAGATGTAGCTTCATATTGTTGGTAACTTCTATGATAGCAGCACTCAGGTGCCTCAGGTCGTAGGCATTCCTTACCTGTTTCTGAAGCATGGAAGAGCCGAGCAGCATCAATGTGAACACGAAATATTTCAGTCACTCTTCATGCTCTGGTGCACACAGTGATTTCCACAGGCTGTGGCAGGTCATGAGAATGCACTGCATGTGCTTTTCTGCTCCAGCCACTCCGTGTTGAATCCTGTTTTCCACAGCATGTTTCAGGCCAGTAGAAAAACCTCCCCATGTCATGGGAGGGGATTAGCAAGACCCATGTGGCAGGGCAGAGGAAACATCTGTGCCTTGAAGGTCTGGTTGGTTATAATTCATTCTTGTCTCTGCCAGTATTTTGACTTGGCAGCCTAAAGGTTTTTAGATTGATGCAGCCTTTTAAAATTGTGTGCAGTACAGTGGAGAAGCATTGTCAAGGTATGCCACAAAACATTGGTGTTCAGATTTCTGAAATCTTCATATCTTTTTGTGAAAACCATTATGTTACCAGTTCCATTGCAAAAAAAAAAAAGTATATAATGGCACACATAAACCCCAAGTCACTATCATTCCTTCACTCATTTATCATTGTCTCATATCATTCCGTAGGAGCATATCTGCCACATTACTAAAAATCTGTAAGTTGCAAAGTCTGACATTTTTATCTGCATGAGTGTTAAGACAGCAAAAATAGATTATAATTATCTTTCTTTTTATTGTTGTTCTCTGGGCTTATTGTTTGCTAGAATACAAGTGTACTTTTTGTTAAGAAAGAATCTCAATGTCCCTATTTAATAGTCATCATTAATACTGTAGCCAAAAAACTTCTGGTAGGGAAAGATGAGGCACATGGGTAGGTTCTAGCTACATCTTCTAATGGGAATTGCAGTGCATTTGTCAGTTTACACCATGAACATTTGCAGTAGGCTTTTCCATGTGCCAGGCAGAGTGAATAAAGAGAGGCCACATTGGTTTTCATGTGTCTGTGCTTAAGGTATGTGCTCCTGGGCAGACAAACAGTGTTCTGCTCATCATTTGCCTTTAAGGAACAGGCATGTTAATAGCTTGAAATTTAACAGTAAAAATAGCAGGGCATAGTGGCTAAAGAGGATTTCTTTCAGGCACGCTTTAACTCATTCCAGCTTTGAGGCGATGAATGGGGGAATAATGCATTTGTCAATTATTCTCCTGGTGAAAAGGGGCATTGTATTTCAGCTTGATAAAATAATAAATGCCCTGAGACAAAAGAGAAAATGTCTTTTTCTTTGTGCATAATACAATGCTCCATTCCCTGTGTTCTGATGACAAAGTCACTGCCAGCACTATTAGCCCCTGCTCCTGGCTGTCCCTGCCTTGTAAGGGAACAGGGCTTGGGGAAGACTCGTGACCCACTTTGAGGAAATGAGAAGTGGAAGATCTGACCACTAACTTGTGGTGCTGATGCGAGGGGGCTTTTTGTAGATGACTAAATGCAGCCTCTGCAGGAATCCAGGCTCATCCATCACTGCTTAACTTTTGTGCAAGACTGTTTTTAACTCCAGAGGTATTGCCTAGCCCTGCGATACAAGGTAGATTTTTTTATTCCCTCCCGGATTTACTGGAAAAAACAGGTTCTATGTCATTACTTAGATGTGTTTCTTCGGAGTTATTTTCTAATTGCTTACAGCCAATGAGTAATCTGACCTGTGAAAATAATGAGAACACTTGTACTCGTGGCTTTCCTCTGTTTGCCTGTCAATGCCAAACTTTGTCTGAGGAGTTGGACGCCCCATAATTAGCAGGAGTCATGACCCTATTCCTGCTCCTACTCCCTTCTGCCAGGTAGCACAGCTGGAAATGCCAGAGCAGGCCAAGCAGTGAGTGAGGGCTGGGCAGAGGCTGTGTTCCTGTGCTGGGAACGTGGCAAGGGAATAGAGGAAAGAGCAACCCTTTTTCTGACTGTGTGGGGTTGTGTTTGTCCCCTTGTCTTGTATCAAAAATAGATACGAGAGTAGGGTTTTACAGAGGTCCAGCAAGCAAGGTTTTTTCCTCTATATATTGTTCTATTACTATTAATTAGGACTATTTCTTCTTAAACATACCTTGTTTTTTATTTAAGGTTTTCTGCAGCTTTGTGTGTCTATTTCTCTTCCCCATCTGTACAAAGGCCACACTGAGCTCAGTGGCTGATCAGAGCTGGGTTTAATTTTCTAGCTCTTGCTTTTGGCTTTAACATCCTATTTCCACAGCAGCATGTCTTTGGTCACATTTATGTGATCAAATGCCACAGCTCTTCCATAGCCCAGGACGGAAGGTACCAGCTGCTGGAGGATAATCTTTGGAAGAGGTGTTCCAGCCCTGATGTTACAGCAGCACTGCTTGCTTACTTGCACTTGCCCTCACCCCAGCTGCCCTGGAGGAAAGCGATAAGTCATTGAGCTGATAGTTCCTGTACTATGGAATTTACTACTTTGTTTATTCCTTCCTGTGGGTGACCACCCAGCTCTGTCAGGATGGGAGCTGGGCAGTAGGGGTCTGATGTGCAATGTCATTTATGTAGCTCTCATGCAGAAATTATGTGTATTTCCCTCTTTCTCATGCCCTTCCCATCAACCTGTAACATAAAAAACAAGAATCAAACAAAAGCATATGTTGTAATTTTTAAACCTCTGGCTAAAAAAGTAATATTCTTTCACTGTTCCTACACAGGGCATATTATAATTTAAAACAGCAATATGGAATTTCATGGAATCAAAGAATGGTTTGGGTTGAAAGCAACCTTAAAGATGATCTAGTTCCAACCCCTTGCCATAGGCAGGGAGAATTTGTGAAAGGGAATCTCCCCTTGTCGTGGATCCCTCAGCACAGTGGTTATACTCACTAAAAATACACTGGAGAATATTCCATGTGTGTCTGTGTGTTTCTGTGCACATTATACTAATTGCTTTTGACATTCTGGTATATATGGTGGCTTTGGAAAGCAAAACGTTTATATGGCACATTAACACTTCCCAAAGATGCTTCACTGTGGGGCTTCTCAGCCTCTTAGCAGTGACATCAGTTGGCTTTGATTTAACAGAGTTATGGCTATGTGAAAATGGCATACCAGACGTGTGTGGTAGCATCTGCCTTGAAGTTCAGGGGTGCACATAGCTGTGCTGCATGTGCTTGTGTCACGGGGCTAGAAATTGAATACTTTTTTTTTTAGAAAAGGATTTCTAATGTCAAGTGTTTCAGGCTGACTTCTGCTCTTAGGAGCACATAAAGGTGAAAGTTAAGAAAGACCCAAGCTCAGAGCAAGCTTCTTCACCTGCACACCTCCGCTGGTCCTGTTGCAAAACTGAAATATGAAGCAGTGCTGCTGTTACTTTAACAAGTTATCCTGCAGGTCTAGATAAAACAGGTCTGATTTAAACACTTTTTTTTTCCCTATTCCTCTTTACCTTGTTAATTCAGCAGTGAACATTCTGTCACAAACCTAAACTTCTGGTATTTGGTTTCTTCTATATGTTGACTTCTTTCTACAAGTGACACAGCATTACCACAATTTCAATTCAATTGTTATGTAAAATACTTGGAATTTTTCCCCTCTGTCCCAGTTAATTTTCAGACTTTCAGAATGTGTAGGAGGCTCTATTTTTTCAGGACAAGCACTGAAGGGAAATTTATATTCTCAAGATAGCATATTCTTCAAAATTATGATAAGCACAAGCAATATTAATAAATCCTTCCCTTTGCAAGATGTTTTACATTGCACGGTCAAATTATCGAAAATCTCAGGTTGTAGCTCAAGGTTGGTAAATATTTATCTTCATTGATTATTGTCTGTTCTCCACACTGAATAATTTTGTGACTGAAAATTTAGTTTCTTTTTTTTTTTTTATCCATAGAAGTAGGGAAACGGTCTGAATTTTGTGGAGAAGAAAGTATTCAGGAGAGAAAATGGTGGAAAAAACAGCTTTTACACCTGGCTGAGCCCTTTCTACCAGACTGACCAGAGACATGGTTCCTCTCTTAAAAAGCTTAATGCTTGGCTTCTTCTGCCAGCTGCTTAGCAGCTTTTTCCAGGAAAAACATATTTCTTGTAAATAAACGGTGAAGGGAATGCACTTTATACCGCAGCCCATTTTTTGTTTCTGATCAGCTCTGAGACCAAGGTCCAAACCATTTGTTTTAAAGACACATCAGTCTCCCTCCCTTTTTTAAGTTTCCACAGCCTGGCACAGCAAAGTTTTCATAGATAGTAGTACCAGATATTGTCAACAGGGTTTCCGTAATCTTCCTTGGGAAAAAGATTCTTGAAAAGTTAAAGGGTATTCCCCAAGTTAAATTTATTTTGTGTAGTTTTCCATTTTCTTTGTATAAAATTAAACATGTCTTTTTCTGTGCAACAGGAGGATCAAAAGTTCACTGAGCCAGAGAGCAAAACCAGTGAGGAGAGGGGTGACCAAATGTGCTTTTTAGGAAAATCAACATATCTTCTTTATGTCTTCACTTATGTGTTTTACAGTTAGGCATGCATGGAATGACAGGGCCAATACACTTAGCTAATTGTCTGATGTCTAGATAAATACCTCCATTATTTGGCCACAGAATTTTAGAGGATCACACTGAGTTTTCATTCCAACAAAAAAAAAAATTATTCAGAGACCGGTGGAACCAGTTGAAGTTAATCAGGCAATACACGTGGCAAATTAATATAAATCAAAATTTCTTATGTGCTTGTTTTCCAAAAGGAAACAGTCTTCATAATTACTTATATTATTTTACTTTTCTTATTGGGGTCCCAGCTCATCCTCAGTCAAGAATAGTGGGAAGTGGATTGGTAGAAATAGCATTTCCTCATGTGTCTGTGGTTTTTCATAAAAGTGTAACCAAATTATTTTATTACCTGCTGCTTTTTAAAAGAAAACTTTAATTGGGAAATGTATCAGCTGCAGTACAAGATGCTTGAAACTGTAGCTCTTTATGTCAGCACCAGAAAGTGCAGTCCCGAGACTGCCCCAAGAGCTGCTGTGTTTGGAATCAACTGATGAAATGCAGACAGCTCTATGAACTGTTACAAAGGAAAATATGCTCATAAAACCAATTTGAACTTCTATGCTAATTAATTGCAGATTTCTTGAGCAGATTTCGTGTTTAGCCCAGGAAGACTTGCTTGTTCAGACAATGGATTGTTTTGCTTTTCTGAGACCTGTGGTAAACCAGGGGTGCAGGCTGAGTGGTCATTCCTTCTCTTGGGGAAAGCTTTCCCTACTGCTTTCATTCTCTGTAGCAGATCTCAAAATTCAAGACTGGGGAGACTTACAGGAGCTGTTGAATACTAAAAGCCAGGAGCATCTCAAACGTTTTCAGCTCTGGGTGGTGTGTTTTTACTGCTTTGGGAAAAGAATTCAGTGTGGCCTCTGCCTGGAGAAAGTTTTATCACTGACAGTTGTACTGTCCCTCCTCTTCCCCCTTCCCGTATTTTGATGCAACAAAGTAATTTTAGAGAAACTGTTTGTTCTTAAATGCTTTTGGATACATTTCTTTGAAGACTGGATATTTCGATTTGTGCTAAAAGAGGAGAAGGAGGCTTTTGAAAAGGAAATACCCTTGTAAAGAACTCTCCTGATTCCTCCTTATGTTTGCAGATTTGTTTTTTTTTCTGTACCCCAAGTGGGTGATTCTAGACAATAGGAGGCTTTGTTTGGAAGCCTAAACCACCAGTTTGGCATGGCTGGATCTATCTGTGACCTATTTAGTTTGAAGTGGGTGTTTTAACTGCCTTGGGCAGCTCTGAGCTGTAGCTATTGCACAGGGTAAGATCTGCTGATGTTGAAGTTGTGACTGGAGTGGGTGCCATGAACTTGTATTTGCTTTCTCGAGATTTTGATCATTTGTGCAAAACAGTCAATTGTTCAAAACTCCATCATTTCCACTTACAAAATAAGGAAGTGTGGGATAGGTCGGTATTCTTTGAAAATAGCTTGCTTTAACAAAGTACTGCTTTATTTTTGGCTGATTGCTTTATTGGCATTACCATGGAATCCACAGGGGAATTTCAATCTCAAAGGCCATCGATTTAGTCAACAATAAAGCAATAAATCTTGTGAAGACCATTCATTGATTGGGAGTGAAATTGATTGATTTTTATCTGTGTAAATCTCTCATTACCTCAGTCCCCCTGAAGTTTGGCTGTTATCCTTATCCTTATGCAGGATAACTGAAGCGTGCCTTGGGGTCTGGGCGCTGCTCTGAATGCAGAAGAGAGTGGCAGAATGTGTAAAACCTCCTCTGCGTGTTGCTAGCGCTGACAGCAGGGAAATGCTCATGCTTTTGTGGTTAGGTAGACTCCTGCATGAATGCTGTTGGCTCTGCCTGTGTGCGGCTGGATCTCAGGGGTATGACGAGTTGGAAAAAAAAAGGCAGCTTACTTATATTAGGCAAGGGAAAATTAGGCTTTTGTTCCAGCACCGCCCGGGGAAAAACGCGGGATTCTTACCTCAGAAGAGGGAAGGGGAGCAGTGGGAAGGTCTCTATTCCCGTCTCCCTGAGTCATTGCAAAACTGACTAAACCGAGGTTGCTAAAGCATCAGCTGCCTCCCAGCATGGGGAGTTGCAAGTGAAGATAAGCTTGTGTTCACTTGCTCCTGCTGCATCAACTGAGGTTGAAATCGCTCAGATTTTGGATGTAATGATAGATGAAAAGTACTTTACACTGCACGGAGTTCTCCTGTTATGAAAAGAGGGCTCTTGCATATTTCATGGGTTTGGCTTTCTTTTGGCTAGCTGCATAGTTTCCTTTTACCTAGCAGAGCAATTTCATTTACTTTGAATTGGCATAGTTACAAAGAGGTTTATTTTAAGGAGAGGTCTGTGAATTGGGTGACTATTTACGTTTTACAACTTCTTAAGTATTCTTAGTATGGCGACTCTGAATCAAGTTTAATCAGTACCGTGCCTCTTGACTCACGATTATCTCTGTTAAGTCTAGCTAAAGATCGGTGAAAATGTTTTAGTCCAGTTTGCTCATTACCATAAAAACAAGAGGGCTGCAAGTTGCAACTGGATGCACTTACTCAACAGCAAGCATTTCGTAGTAACTCCATTGTTTCTGTAACTGATAACATTTACCTTGGGAAAAGAAGGTGCCAACTATCCAAAGCTGATAGCTAAAAGAAATCCATCACTGAAAAAACTTTTGATCTTTTTATTATATTTGGAAGATGGATTTCTTTTCTTTTTCTGCAATTTCTACCCGGCATCTTGCTGCATTAATTTTCATTTATAAATTTAAATCCTATGGAATGCAGTAAAGAGACAATGTTCCATTGGTCCACCACCAATGCACCTTTTATAATTTTTTTTTTTTTTTTTTAATTCTGTTCCTGCCCTTACTACCCCATCACTCCACCCGGAATGTACCTTGTGAGACACAGCACTGTTGACTTGATGTGTCAGCCCTTTTTCCCCTATTGAAAGAATTATGTAAAATCATCGTGTGATGCCTACTACAATCAGAGCAAAGGAAAGACCAGGCCATAAGCTGCCTTTACAATAAGAAATAATACCCCATGGTCAAATGACATAATCCTGGAATTAATGACCCATCAAGTACAAGTCCCTGTAGGAGTTGCATTTTAGTCTGACAAATAGCATTGTATAAAAACTCTGAACGTTTTCTTGAATAAATCTAGCCAGAATATAGTTTGTCCTGCCTAGATATATTTATTTGAATGCCTTTTTAAAGGGTTTTCCAAGGCAAGGTTGGATAGAGCTCTGAGCAGCCTGGTCTAGTGAAAGGTGTCCCTGCCCATGGCAGAGAGGTTGGAATGAGATGATGTTTTAGATCCCTTCAAACCCACACCATTTTGTGATTCTATGATTAAAATGTAAATCAGTGGGTTAAAGACATGTGTAAGGTATTTTTGGGATACTCTGAAAGTTAGGAAATACAAGAAAAGGCTATATACAATACAGTAAGGCTACAAGAACCCTTATAGTACTAAGGCTGATTATAATACATCAAAGTATTGGTCTGGATTTATAAATCCCTGGATGTTTATATCTTACCTGCGATACAGTTTGGTTCATTTAAGGTAGGTACTGTTTTTTAAAGGGTATGGGGGGAAGGCTTCTTCTTCTTCTTCTTTTTTTTTTTTAATTTTTAGTTAATATAGATATAACTACCACTAAAAATTATACCAAGATAAAATAATAATCCAGTCAGGCTCTTTGTAATAAAACACAGAAATGCTGAAGTCAGTCCTGTACCTTCCCATGACATATCTAATTTATGATATAGCTCAACATTTAACTGTGGTTAAAACTGCTTAAGTGAGGGCTAACATTTAAGTGTTTTAATGTTTGTTTTCCCCAGTCATAAAGTAAAACTCAAATGGTTTCTTGTTTAAAGCAAGGGGATTTTTGTTGAATGGGTGTTTTCCAGATTTCCTCATAAAATTAGTTTCTCCTTGGAATGAAGAGAAAGGCTTATTTTCTATTTGCACTCTTTTTCCTAGGGAGAAATTTGAATGAGTAGGTAAAAAAAAGATTACTTTTCTTCTGTAATGGAGAGTTAACATCAGATTTGTCCTGTATCAATTTTTTACCTGAGACATCCGTCACTGTTTCTAATGTGCATACTTTCTACTTGGTCTAGATCTTCTGTCCTCATGCACTTTTCAGTGTTGCAGCTGGTTTCAAGCTGAACCCAAGGCCCTCTCCCTAAGGCCACCCCCACTTAGCTTCACATAACCTATAGAAGCTCTGAGTACAAGAGAAACTCAACTTAAGGCATCTTAGCCTTGTAGCACATCTTGATTTGTTATGTGTCTGCACTGACACAGGGAAATTTGTCTGAGATGCTTGCAATATATTTTTACAATAGCAGCATGCTATAAATAAATAAAGTCCATTTTGCCAAATTGCCTAATGGAACACATTTTTCTCTGGGGTGGTGGGGTTTTGTAAGAATTCTTCATTTGTTTTTCAGGCCTTCAGAAATTATGATGCTGGCTCCTGAAGTCATGACATCTGGCCCATAAACTACATTTGGCACATAATTATATTTGTGGTCATGTTCGTTTACTTTCCGGTTTGGAGATTTGGGGTTTTTATATGCCAGCTTCTGGTTGTATCTGAAGGCATGGAGACTTCTAATATAATCCTCAATTCGGAGCTGAATCAGGGCTTTTTAATACCGTAGAAAAATATTTTTGTCCCCTAAGCACTAAGGGAGATGCTGTCCTGGACACTGATGCTTCTTGGCAGCTCAAGAGTGAAAGGGAAAAGGCAGAGAGGAGCTGTTTGGGCAGCCTGTGCTGGTTGTTCTGCTGGCTCCCCTCTTCTCCAGTGCAGTCAGCACAGACCACGGGCAGGTGGCACCAGTAACCAGTACCTGGTTTTCTTTTTATTATACTTCTTATTACTGCTTCCTGCTGCCTCAACTGATGTGTTCAGCTCAGACTTGAAGGAGTTAATTTCCTGAACAGCTGAGATAGAATCAGGCTGTTGATAATGCAGAACTCGTCCAAGTACACTCCTTAGGTGTTGCAACCATCTTTTCATTCGGGGTAGGAATGAACCAGGACACGGAGTCTCATTTGTCACTTACAGCTCTCTTCTCTGTTTCTGTGTCTTCTTCCCCTCTGGGCTTCTCTCTTGCACCGTGCTGGAAGGCTGCTATAGAAAGGCTTTTCCAGAAGGGCTTTCGTTCCTCTCCTTAGTCTGCTTCTCCCAAGATTCTCCTTGCTAGGATCCTCCTGACCAGCTAACCACACCCTTTTATGACACCCATCTCTTTGGCACGGCTGTTCCTTCTTTTCGGTAATTAACACAGCCCTAACTCATCAGAGGTGGGGTTGTTTGCAATACACCTCTCCACAGCTACTTACTCGCTCTTACAACACAACCTTTCCTTCTACTTCCCCTCTGTTGCTTTAAATTTAAATGGGAAGTTTGCATCCTAGACATCTTTATAGAACCTAGGACAATAGGATTCTGCTTTACACTACAGAACTGCTATGCCAGCTTTCATTTTTGCCATCGATACATAGTGCTGTATAAGTATCCAACAGTAGAGAAAAGCATAAAATGCCACTCTGTAACTATTCCCGTTTTACATTGTTTAAAGTTGTGTTTTGCAAACAGAGCTGAGACTTCTCTTTGCATTCAAGAGTAGCTGGACAAGTAGACGGCAGAAGCCAAATCTGTCTACGTAACCCTGGGTGTGGTTATAGGGTGAATTAACCACATTTAAATCCCTACTGCTGCCAAAAAGAATATAGTTCCCAGTCCTGTCTTGCTGTCTTCTCCCCAGCAGGTTAGCACTGCTCTCCTCCCCATGCAGCCAGAGGGTTGGAACCTCATCCTGCTGAACACTTTTTAAGGAGGGTTCATTCTTAGGTGGTTCATGATGTGACCAGGGGAATAGTGCCAAGAGAGACACTGCCAGCAGGAATGAACATGGGGACAGGAGCAAATGGGAACTGCTGCTCCTTTGAGTGGCAGCTTCATCTGAAACTAACCCAGTCATGCCTTTGAGCAAAACTACCTGTGGGTGGATTTTCATAGTTAAGGGCAAGGAACAGAAAAAATGGTGATAAGACAGGGATTTTTGTGTGTGCCAAAGACAGTTCTCTATTTGGACAGCATCTTGGTCTGTTTTTGTTTTTCTGTACCATTAAAAGGTGGCATGCAGGTCTCCAAACTACATTTTAGCCTGTGCATGGGTGAGAG
Organism: Erpornis zantholeuca; assembly: GCA_013400515.1. Classification (NCBI taxonomy): domain Eukaryota; kingdom Metazoa; phylum Chordata; class Aves; order Passeriformes; family Timaliidae; genus Erpornis; species Erpornis zantholeuca. The sequence goes on along the minus strand of VZTN01002650.1, from coordinate 18,381 downwards.
TAGAAAGGTTCAATGTACATAAATCTATGCAGATGTGCTGATCATCAGGCCCTCCATGCCTTTAGCACCAGTCCAATAAGAGATGGAGGGGAGGTGGCAGAAGGAGGTGGGGGTTTTAATCGCCTTTGATGACATTAGAAAAAAACCACAATAGTTCTCTGTGTTGCAATGTGCTTGGCATTGGTTTCTGTGTAGTTCTAATCTTAGAGCAAAAATAGTCCAGATACTTGCTTGTTTTGGCTGACTCGGCAGATTAAAATCTCTTTTTTCTTTTCCATGGGACTTTCCTAAAGGAAATAACACAATCTCTGCAGACAAAACATTCTTTACCAGGTGTAAAACAAGCAAGGAGGTTTTGTGATCACAGGTCTCTGATTCATAGTGGGGCTGGGTTTGGGGATCCCCCTCAGCACTCTGGAAGTGATTTGTGCTTGTTCCCTCATTGATTCCTGTAGCTTTAGGCTCTATAAACCAGCCATTTAGGGGACTTTGAGAAAAGATATATTTTTCAAAGTGTTACATTGATTTTCTCGTTATGCTGGTGAAGTTTCCCTCATTTTGACAGTGAAAGTACACAAGAAACACCAAATTATTCTATGACTTTTAATGTTCACACCTGCAGAAATACCACTTGTTTCTACCAGCCAGCATCATTGAACAGACACCAGTGCAAATGAATCTGTCTTTAAATTGCTCTCTTTGCCCATAGCTTTTAAGCTTGCAAGCTGCCAGCTTTGTGCTTTGCAGTGAGATTCAGAATAGAGATGTTACCGCTTGGTAGAACAGGAGAAGGATCTCATTTCTCATCCTAGCCAAAGCTCACATGATTTAATTGAGGCAATATTTCTTCTAGAAGTGTTAGTCCTAACAGGGCCTTGGCTCTGGTTCTTGAGCAGTGCTGTAATCTGCTTGGAAGTCAAATATCTCAACTATGAGGTATTTACTGTGTGGCTGTCAAACATGCTATAAACTTTGTGCTCTTACAACTAATCAGCATCGTACACAGCATTGCACACAGCATTTTGATCTGTGTGCAAAAATAGCTGCTTTTGGCCCTTGATATAAAAAAATAATAATAAATCCTTTTTGAAGCCATTTTCCATCAAAAAATGGTGGTATTCTCCAATGTTCTGTTTTCTGGTTTCTCTGTATGCAATGTCTTAGTGGGTTTTATTTAATTTTTACTGTACAGGTTCATGTGAAATTACGCTTCTATTTTATTTTCTTTGTAGGTAACAGAGACTTTGCTCCTAATGATCCGCTGGAATTTAAGTCTCATCAGTGGTTTGGAGCCTCTGTGAGATCCCAAAATGATAAAATTCTGGTAGGTCTTTGATGCCCTTCAGATGCATCAGTACTGAGATACTAGTGGAAGAAAATGTGAAGAAATCAAGATAACTTAGAATTTAAACAAAATCCCACTATTCAGCATGAATTGTCTTTTCCTCAGAATTTCTTAGCTAGGCTTTGCTTAACTCTTTATAAACAAAAGTAAAGCATTTTTTCTAGTTTTAAGGAAAGTAGTAAAATTAGTCTGATGAAGTTAGAATGTTATAAATTCTTGATTAAGATTTTACAGCTGTTGCTTTAAGAAAATATTATTTCTAAAATTCTTGATAAAAGTTAACTATTTATAATATACAAACTGATGGTAATTCTGCCCAGGCTCTAATAGAATAAATCTCCTCTAATAACACATGATACATCTGCCAGGGCTTTTTGTAGCTTTTCTGTAGAAAGTTGGAATTTCATTGTATAGTTTGATACCCACTGGCATTTTGAAGAGGAATTTGTTTCCTCACTGCTGTGTGTTCTTCCCTAGGCCTGTGCCCCACTGTACCACTGGAGAACTGAAACAAAACAAGAGAGAGAGCCTGTAGGAACTTGTTACCTGCTTGCTGGGTCGAAATTTGTGGAATATGCTCCCTGCAGGTCGAGTAAGTATAGAGCACTTACATAGCTTTTCTCTCTGGAATTCCTCTTATGTTACATTTTGTGTACATTTCCAGCAGGATGTCTTACACCTATTTCCCCCTTCCTTGTATAGCAATTAGAAAAAAACCTAAGCTAGATCCAGACATCTGAATTCTCCTCCAGTTGAGGTTCACAATGCAGACCTTGTTTTCTCTACTGTAGGCCAGAGGAAAATCTTATGTCCAAGTATCACTGAACTTGAGGAACTTCTGTTGTTGAAGGGACCAATTCTGTAGCAATCATTCAAGCAAAATTATGTAGCAAGTGCTTTTTCAAAGACCAGCTCTAGAACTTTTATGCATCTCAAGTATTTTACTATTATTCGAGTACTTTAAAGTGCAAGCTCATTTTAGAAGACAAGGTTTTCCAAAAATAGGTTCTGACCTCCTTGTGCACATACATGTGTAGTGATGCATTGTTTAAATTATATTAACTGTTGAACATTTGGAGTCTTATTTTTCAAATGCTTTGCATTCATTTCCTCTAGTTGGGCTGATAGATTATTGAGAGGTTTATAAAACCTCTGAATGTTGAAGCTAGGATTGACTTTTTATTTGCTGAAAATCATTTGTGAACAGCAGGAATAAAGTGTGTCCAGTGTGGTCCAGTATAACAAGAAGATAAACAAGTAAATATTAAACTAAATCATGCTAGTTAAGTAGTCACACTATCAGCTAAGGAGGTCTCGGCATTTCTACTCTGAAGCTGTATTATCCTAAAATTGATTCATGCTGGGATGAGTCTCAGTATGGAAGTATTTTTTCCAGCCAGGTATGCTCTTTTAGTTTTAAGCCAATTCAGCTTTCTATTCCATAACAAAAGAAAAACTTTCCCCTCTTTTCCAGATACCTTATTTCCTGAACAGAAATTTCAAATGTATTTTCCCCAAGACTTTTGAAGATTAAATACAAAGGAATATGGAATTGCTGTTTGCTTTGACTGTGCTAGGCTAGAACACATGCTCATGTTATGTCTCTTAGGCCAACCCTAAAGCTGCTACAGCATTTGGTTGTGAGTTGTTGATAAAGAGGAAATACTGATCAAGGAGAAAAGTATTCTGAGGTTCCAGTTTAGCAGTGCAAGTTTACACAGGAAGATGCATTGAAAAGCATTCACAGAATCAACTGATTGAGTACTGATAATACTTAATTTATTTATTTTTCTCCTCTTTCTTTTCTGTCCTTTTTTTCTTTGATAGCAACTATCGATGCAGATGGACAGGGATTTTGTCAAGGTGGATTTAGCATTGACTTTACAAAGGTATGTGATTTTTTTGTCATTTCCTATGGGTTAGCAGATAGCTGCAAGTTCACAAACTCCTGATACAGACCACTTAGAAGCACAGCTGTTATGAAACTAAATGTTACTGTTCCTGGGGAAGAGCGAACCCACAACCAAACAAAATTTATAAATAACTTGAAACCACTCAAGGAGCTGTTATAAACCTGTTTCTCCCTACATCTTCACAGCAGCACACTTTCACTTCTTGTAGGAACCATGTCCTGAACAAATAATCTGCTTTCCATACCACTCTGCTGCAGCTGGTCCTCAAATGAAATCAGCTGTAAGAGTCAGGACTTTTGAGAAGTGGAATTGGTGCATAGCTAGTGTTACTTCTTGAGGAATAATAACTCAGGGAACTGGTAAACAGTGTGCTCATGAATCATGTTTGGTTTTCTCATTAGCTAGCAGAAGTACAGGGTTTTTTTGCTATCTTGTGTTTCTTCTACTTTTGTGTTCTCCCTGTCCTAGTTTTTTTTTTATTTTTTTTAATTCACAATTACTTTTGAAATCCAAGCACAATAAAACTTTGCACAAATCTGAGAACGTACTGTAGTGTTTTATATTGTACAGTGAAATTGTTGAGCAGTCAGGACATGTTAAGACCATGCAAGCCCTACTTGTGATGATATGGCTCTTTTTTGGGGTTCCTTGCATCTCAGGGTGAGGTCATATCCTGTCACTCTTTGCCCAAGGCTCCTCTTGGTTTTCCTCCAGAGGAAACTGCAAAGTTCTGGATAGGACCATGAGTGTTTGGGTTATTTTGCACACACCCTCAGGGTCGCTGTGCAGACTCCAGGCCCAGTTAAAACCAACTTCGGGCTCTAATCCAAAACCTTAGAGCAGGCAAGCCAGGGTGCATCTCCAAAGATCTGACCTAGATTTTTCTGAGTGGTGAATATAGGAGTTTTTAGGATTAAAACCTGAGTAAGTGGCTTAATTATGCAGCAAAGCCTATGGCCTAATTCAATACTTACAGAGCAAATTCCCAACCCTGGGATAGCTAATGTGGTTAAAGTTTCATAAAATGGTTTGTGAATTGCAGTTGTGCCAAGAAATGTGGAGTGGGGGAATTACATCACAGTTATTCAGAATTAAGCTTTTCTGATGATAAGTTACAGAAAATAGCAGAAGCAGAAGATGACACTAGTTTTGTGTACTAACCTAAAAACATGATGCAACAGTCTTTAAGTTCTCTCCTACTTGTATTCTTGTTGCCATACATTTATGTAGGAAGAAAGGTCTATTACAAAAGAAACAGAATTCTGCCTAGAATTTTAAATGGGTGAAATAGTCACTGAAGATCATTGGTTAGCATTTTATGAGATGCATTTCTCATTAGATGTGCTTCATGTGTTTTTAATTTTTCTTTCTGTTTTCCTTTTTCCTTCCCCTTTCCAAGGGAGACAGGGTGCTGCTTGGAGGACCTGGAAGTTTTTACTGGCAAGGTGAGATATATCATTTAAGTCACAGAGAAATTAGCCTTTATGATTTTTCTCTTTATCCCCTTAGTCGTTTTTATCCACACTCTTCCAACTGCTATCAGAGTCTTTGTCAGTAAGAAAACTGACAGAAATGTTCCTTTGTCCTTAAGAATATCTCCTGAATAATCAAGGCAACCAGAGATAAAGGTCGAAGTAATAGTAGTATAAATGTCCTTTGTGTTTTAAATAATTCCATGATCATTTTAAAGGCATTTTCCCTGGAATGTGGGATTTGTTTTCATCAGCAGCATAAGTTTCCTTTAGGATATTTTGTTTCACAATCTACATGTTGTATAATTAGACACCCATATGAAGTGTGCAGTGAGAAGTATCCCCTCTAAGGAGAATTTTGTTGTTATCCTCTGACGACAAAGATGTTTTGCATTTGTATTGATTGGTTTGTGCCGTGGGGCACATTTTACCTCTGCCTGGCATTACCTGCATATTTTGCTCATGTGAGATTCAGTTGGAGTTTGTTTGCAGGATTATTCAACCTTTACCTGCAGCTCTCTGTTCAAAGGAGGGTGCTGCTGTAACCAGGACACAGCTGCCAAACTCTGCTGCCTGGTTTTAATGTAAATAATATTTATTAATAGATTTTCTATATCACGCCAGCCTACATAGAGGTGTAGCAGCACAGGAGGCTTGTTCCAGTCCTGTGTTTTAAAATATGAACAGAATGGAATGATTGAAGCTCAACTGCAGATACAATATCATATCAATTAGGTTCCTGTATTCATTTTATTCCTTTTTGGCAAAAGTGACACTTCAACTACCAAACTACAAAACAACCTTATCCTCTTCTATTACTACCGAAAAAGCCCACTTGGCTCTGAATAGAAGGCAGTAGTATACTCCTAAAAACTAGATTTTTCATCCTAAACTTTTATTCCACATCCTGAGATGCTGGAGGAGTTTTCCCTTCACTTCATACATGTATGAATATGTATGTATATACAATACTTAGGTGAAGTAAGTGGCATTATGGATGGAGTTTTCTGGTGACTCAAGCTTCCACTTAAACTTGAAGAAAAGAATGTAATGGAGTCACCACCTAGTGGCTGATGAAGTGAGAATGGAGAACATGGCAATACATGGTGCTCATCTCATTTGTACTCATCTTATTGGCCTCTTCTCTGCCAAAACAGGCTCTTGTGTTGTGGTATTTGGGCGAGGAATGCCCAAAGGGCTCAGTTCTGCACAACCATAAGCATATCATAAGTCAGCACTGCCTTTTAAGTCCTGCATTAGTGTAGGATTGGGCTCTGTTTCCAGTGAGACCTCTTAATGTGCCTTTGATTCAATATGTACACACATGTTTCCTGAGGTAGGATCCATATTTTCACTTGTGCCCTTCCTGGCACTGCTGCAGTTGGCTCCTTTCCTGTCAGTGTTGTGAAAGTCGCTGCTTTCGAGGGCAGCGTTCTGTGAGTGAGTCACTTCAGTGAATGAGTTCACATGTCCTGTTTGTGGTTTTAAGCTGTTTTCTCTCTCTTCAGGCCAGCTTATTTCTGATCGAGTGACAGAGATTGTGGCTAAGTACGACTCCAAAGTCTACAGTACCAAGTATGATGACCAGCTGGCAACCAGACCTGCCAGTGCTGCTTTCGACGACAGCTACTTGGGTACGTGGTGGGAGTGAGACACCTCCACCTGGAACACTGCCTGGCACTATTGGAATTTACATCCATCTGTGTGATTACATCTAAATCACACAACTATTCATTCAGCATTTAAAACATAACAAGAGAGTGACATACCTGAATATGCAGTAATTTATATATGATGGAATCGTAATTATTTTGCCATAGGCTTGACTCAAAAAGCACCTGATGACAAAATAAATGGAAGTATTTCCATGATTATTTGTGCTCTGTGATTTAGGCTGAATATGGGAATGGCAAAGGTGTGATTTTTATGTGAGAAGTTAGACACATAGGTGTGTGCTTGTTTGTTTGTTTTTTAAAGGCAGCTGTTTCTAAATAACCTATGAAAACAAAATAAAAATGTTAAAGAATTATGCTTTGGGAGAAAAACAGTGAGGGGTGGGAAATCATCACTTTGCTTCATGTATGTCTAATTGGGCTTAGGAGAAAAGCAAGGATATACCAGGACAATTCCCAGGATGATAATTTTAAATTTTCATCTTATCTCACATTCCTGGATACTGATGAATTACAGTTATCCATGGAGCTCTTCACAGTCTAAGCTGTTTCAAGGCAATATTTATACCAGTGCATTTTAAGATGAAGAGAGGAGGACTGTGCAGAGACACCTGTGAAAAGTGTAAAAAGAGATGAAAGGTTTAATAAGGCTTTTAAAGCCTCGTCTTGTCTCTGCAGGTTATTCAGTGGCCGTTGGAGACTTCAATGGGGATGGCATTGAAGGTAAGCCCCTTGCTCCAGTAAGAAAATCATGTTAATAGGCTGGGCAGATCTTTCAAATCAATGGCACAGTGCACAGGAAAATGCATCAAGGGCAAGGAATGAGCTGCTCTGTTCAGCAAAGTCACTGCTTTGGGACCTGACTGTTACCTTGTCTTGCTTTATGTTTCAGACTTTGTATCAGGAGTCCCACGAGCAGCAAGAACTCTGGGCATGGTAAAAAATTTGAAACATTAAACTTTACAATAAATAAAAAAGGGTGACTATTGCTGGTAAGCTGTAATGTGTATTTCTTCATGTGCAGGTGTCTATTTACAATGGGAAAAACATGTCTTCCATGTACAACTTCACTGGAGAGCAGGTGTGTGGCTTTGCTGAGTGTGGTGGGTGACCAGGAGGCCTTTCTATGTTGTGACAATATTTAGGGTACTAGATAATATAACAGTGTGTATGTCATTGGCTTGATTGCCAAAGCAAAATTTTATGCAGTCTGAGGGAATTCTAATCGTATTTAAATAAAGGAAATGGTGCCTATTTTGAGAACTGGGAAAGGAACTGGATCATGAAAGGGGAAATGGGGAAAGAAACTAATGGAAAGTATCTTACTAACAGAGTAAGGAAGAAAAAACAAAAATGTAAGGAACAAAAAAAAAAATTGAGGCATATATTATCATCTCCCTGATGTATTTTTTATACAGATTTGTGTAAACTTGTTTATGTTTGTATCACTACAACTCACAGGTTTGGTTTGGATTTTGTTTTCCAGATGGCTGCCTATTTTGGGTATTCAGTGGCTACTGCAGATATCGACGGGGACAAGTAAGGATCCTCTTCTCCCTCTTCTCACCAATGCCACCCAATTTGTTTTCTGGAGAGAAAAAAATTAGCTTTTATTAAGAAGTCTTTCCCACAATCTAGATTAGTCTTCACTGCTGGTTTAATGCATCTGCATGACTCTCTTGCTAGCACTCAGCATTTGTTTTAATGTTTGTACGTTTGTTTTTGTATTTATCTACATAAATATGTGTGTATATTCACATGCTTTAAGTCCATTAAATTTTGGTATATTTGTGCTTACTTTGTCAATAAATATTTGCCTTCAGTTGAATTTAAAGGTATTTAACTTTCATCTGAGTGTTGACTTCAGTACTGAGTTAACAGGTGCTGAAGAGAATGAATTTTCATGCTGCTACTGAGGAGCTCTGTCCTTTTTTTGGTCCAGTTACACAGATCTGTTTATTGGAGCCCCTCTATTTATGGATCGAAGTTCAGATGGGAAGCTTCAGGAGGTTGGCCAAGTATCCATCTGCCTTCAGCGAGCCTCAGGAGGGTTTCAGATGGCAAAGCTGAACGGTTTTGAGATCTTTGCGAGATTTGGCAGCTCCATTGCACCCCTGGGGGATCTGGATCAGGACGGCTTCAACGGTAGGATAATGTTTCTTGGTCAGGATCTCCTGGCTGTAGAGGAAGCCCTGCCAGCACAGTGAATGTGGATTCTGCACACCAACACTCGGTGCTGTAGCCCTGACTGAGTGTGGGACTCTGAGGTCTAGACTCCTTTCGATGCTTGTATGCTACTCCCAGGAATGCTAACAGGAGTTCCATGGATGCATCGAGCAGAGACTATGCCCTTGAAACGACAGCATGGACTGCTCTAGCTCTTACACTGACTGCCTGATTGCTTTCTAAGTCATGGCCACAATAGAAACTTCAATGAAATACCTGACTCTCCACTGGGACCTGCTAGGATGTATTCAATATAATTTTCCTCTTTCCATTGTTTAAAGACGATTTTACTCTCTAGAAACACAATGATGACAGAAAAGAAGGTTTTGTTTCAGATTGCTAGTTTAAAATGTTCGTATAAAAAAACTTTCCTGAGAAAAGTGTAGATTTTTTAAAAGTTATTATTCAAAATGGATGAGTTTGGTGGAAATATTACATAGCAGCTACAGCCAGATGTACCAAGAGCTGAGTGTCTTGAGTGAGTAATTGGAAGAGAAGTTTGAGTCTGACACAGCTGGAGCTGAGGACTCTCAAAGCCCTTGCCCAAGCTTATTGTTACTTTCTGATAGGAACGAAGAACAATGAAGCAGGCAAGGATAATGTAGCATTGGGATGGAGACTTCCAGGAATCCTAGGGCGAGCACTTTGTTATGCCCATCATACTCTAGTGTTGCCTAAAGAGTAGTGGGAATTTGAGTTCCATCAAAAATGCTCTTTTTTTCCATTCTGCTTGCAAGCTAAGCATTTTCTGTATGATCAAAAATTACAATAGGTGGTTGCTTCAAATTCCCAGGTAGCTCTAATTTATTTTTGATTAAATCATGAAGTTATAGTGTGGTTGGAATTGGAAGAGACCTTTTCAGTTGCTAACAGGATGTAGAATCAGTGTGAAATGCGATATCACTGTGACTATTTACAGAAGACACTGGACAGCTGATAGCCAAAACTCTAGTCACTTGTTGAAATCGTCCCAAAATGTTTTGATTCCACCATTCTTACATCCACATACTTACATTCCACCTACTTACTGTAGGCAAGAAAGTAATAGCAAAAGCTGCCTCCTTTTAATTGCTTTGCTGTTATTTAGTCTGTTTATTTTGGGTTTTATTTCTCTGCCTCATTTTGGGAGTGCTAATTAAAATACTTGCCATCACAGTATGGTGCAAGATAGGAATCATTACTGTCTTCATGAAGTTTGTAAATAGGAGTCAAAAATACAAACCAGTAAACTTTTGAGTGCTTATTCTTTTCATCAAATGTTCTCAAATTTCAGAAAAGAGGGAGGAGAAACATAATTATTCTAAGTAGTGTTTCATGTTTGGTCCTTGAACTAACTGTGGAAATGTTGACATTAGATCATATGTACATTTCTAGAGCTGTCCTTACACATAGTCTAATTAGCATTATGTTTATTAATCATTAACAGTGAGTACTTTTCAATTTATTAAGCTGTAAGAGAAAGAATAACTGCAGTAAATGGAAGTTCTCCATAAGGTATGCTGCCAAGCCATGACTGGGATAGATTGGAATTTAATATTTACCATTGGTTTAGGATGATTTAAATTTTCCATAATTATTAACATGTCCCACCCTCTGGAGGAACATGAGTGTGTAAATGAAATGGGAAGAGTCCCACTTAGTTTTGTGGTTTGGTGCCAGCAGTGACTAACTCTGCTTGTTTTAATAATCTCAAAAGCATTCCAAATCCGTATGATTTTACTGCAAGTCAGTCAGTAATGTGCAGAAGTGTTGTAGAACTATTTCTTTCCTTCCTCTCCCCATATAAGTCTGTGACATGTTCTTGTTAAACATTTATACTTTCTAGAAAAAGCAGCATCCAATAATAAAAAAAATACCAACCAAACAAAAAGAACAATAAAAAAACCAAATGTTGATGAGCATTTTAAAGGCTGGTTGCATTTTTCCCCTACTGACACACATTGAAACTGTAAGATATAAGCACAAATATGTTCTAGTTTGTGTCTGGAAATATTGATGATTCTTCTTTTGGTTTTCAGATATTGCAGTTGCTGCCCCGTATGGTGGAGAGGACAAGAGAGGACTTGTGTATATCTACAATGGAGGAGCAAGTGGTTTGAATGCCATCCCATCCCAGATCCTGGAAGGGCAGTGGGCTGCTCGCACTATGCCCCCCAGCTTTGGGTACTCACTGAAAGGAGCCACAGATGTGGACAAAAATGGATATCCAGGTCTTCTGCTCGAAAGGGCACTCTGCAATAACTTAAAAGCAGTCCCACCCCCAAGAAACAGCATATTTTAAAAAGCAAATTTTAATGTGTTATGTGTCTCCTTTCTTCCTAGACTTGATTGTTGGAGCCTTTGGTGTTGACACAGCTGTTCTCTACAGGTAAGTGTTCCTCTGTGCTTGTACCTGGGTGAAAGCTCAGTGGAGTTCTGGAGCTACAAAAGAATTCAGGATCAGGGAAGTCTGAAAATCTGCCACTCCACCTCCCAAACTTCTGGAGGTGAAAACACACTATACTGCTTTTTTCACTGAGTAAACCTATCTGCTGTCCAAAATGCATCTCTCAATGATAGATAGTTAGGAGAAAACATAAATAAGCTGTCTTCAAGGCTTTCTGAGTGACAGCTTTCTAGGTTCTGACACTACTGCCATCCCCACAGTCTCATCCCAACTTGCTCGTTTTGAGAGAATATATTGTCTGTGCTGTAAGTAGAGAGGACTTCCTCTTTACACAGTTGTCCATGTTGTGGCTGATGGAAATGAAAGGGCACAGAAAAGCTTCCCACTTTTGCCTCATCTAGTCAATGGTTATTTGTTTTTCTTGTGGTTTCACTAAATATTGTGTGTTTGTGTATATTGCACAATTTGATGGTCTAACATGGTGTTGAGTGCTCTTCAAGAGGATGTTTTCTTTGCAGGGCTAGACCAGTTATTAGAGTAAATGCTGCCCTGGAAGTTAATCCAACCATTCTAAACCCAGAAAACAAAGCCTGTTCCCTGGGAGATGTAAAGGTTTCTTGGTAAGCAGTGTATCTATGTTTTCCTTTGAGGGGAGGGACTTCTTGGGTTTTAATTTAGTAAGCTTCCCATTTTGAAAGGTCTCAGGAAGTCTAGTCAGCTAATTAAAAAAACCCAACAAAATCAAATACAGATTTTTCTGAAAGAACAGACAATACAAAATAATAACTCTCTGACAGGAGCTAGAGGACCAGCATTGTCTTCAGTAGATGCCAGTCTGACTCCCAAGACCTGCAGAGACTGCCAGTTGTCCCTGTTGAGCAGAGTAAGGTCTTCCCAAGACGTCAACACATGACACAGCATTTGCAGTGTTTTTACCCACTGACTTACATACCTGGGCAATGATCTGCTCTGTAAACTTATCCAAACCTACTTTTCCTCTCTAGTGCTAACTTTTTTTTCAGGGTCAGTATGATAGCTTTAAAAATAAGACCCTTTTGATGACCGGAATGAACATTCTGGACCACAGGTGATTATCCCTGCATGAATCAAGACTCCAAAGCTTTGCATTGCCTGCAATTCTGTCTGCTTATTGATAGGTTATAGTTTCTCTTCCATCAGCAGAAAATAGCTCTCAGGAGTGAGCTAGAGTGTCACCTGAACAGAAATAAACAGTGAGGAATTTTAGAAGAAAATGAAAGAAAATGTAAGTGACATCCATTTCTTTTCCCTCTCAAACAGCTTCAAAGTAAAGTTCTGCTTAAAGGCGGATGGCAAAGGAAAGCTCCCGAACTCACTCAGTAAGTTCTGCTCATTTAAACATTGGAAGTCTTGTATTGTTTGCAGACATGAGCACTGGTCACTGTTATTTTCATGACTGACAGAGCTGGGTGCCCTTTGCAGCTCACTGCTGCCACTCGGGTGGCCATGTACATCGGTGTGACTTGTCAGCAGGGTTTTTTTGGCTGTAGTAGTGTAGAAATCAGTGACATTTGACCATACCTGAGATTTAAGCATATGTTCAACCATGTTGTTAACTGTTCTTGGAAAGCCTTTTGTATTTTACAGAATTTAGAGTAGCTCTCACTGAGAGGAGTTTTAGACAAGAATATTCAAGTATGTGCATTGAGAGATACAGATAAGATACAGACAAGCCAGAGAGGGCTTGTCACATCCTGTTGAGATCATGACTTCCTGGTTGATATCGCTGACCTTTTCATCAGATTCTCACACCAGAATCAGGAAAAGATTGTTTCAAGCAGGTTTTTAAGTTGTCTCCATGAGATTTTGTAGTGTGGCAAGCAGCCCGGTGCAATCAGGTTTTGTCTACTGATTGCAAAATCTTTTCCATATTTTCTGTGGCATGTACAGAGGTCATGTGGTCTGGGAAGGCTCATATACATATCTGTCACATATTTAAAATTTTATTATCTATATCAAATATTTCAAGTAATTAGATTAGCAATAGTGTTTAAAAATACAAGCTTTACGTGCAAGATTGCTTTACAATTTTCTAGGGGAACTAATTCTAACTTTAGTTCTTGCAGTTCTACAGCAATTATAAATTATAAATGTATCTGTGTTCTTATGTATTTCCAGTGTTTAAGGAAAAAGCATAGTCCAATTTAGGACAGCAACAGTACTTGAGAACTAATGCAGTGACAGATTTTATGTGGAAAGAACTGGAAGTTTTAAGAGTGGCAAGCACAAGGTTTTCACTGTAGTTGAAAACAGTGTTCAGCTCCTTTTCTGGGGGGAATCTGCACTGTGTAATGGAATGAAATATCACTAACCCAAACCCTTTGGCTTGGCCAGATTTCCAGGTGGAGCTGCTGTTGGATAAACTGAAGCAGAAAGGAGCTATAAGGAGAGCTCTCTTTCTCCACAGCAAGCAGCCTAGCCACTCTAAGAACATGACAATTACCAAGGGGGGCAAAATGAACTGTGAGGAACTTGATGCCTTCTTGAGGGTAAGTAGGCACTTATGTTTCAGGCAAATAATTTTTGAAGCGTTGTCTATTACAAGACTGTTGTTCGTTAGGTATTAAAAAAACCAGTTAAAAATGCTAGAGAAACTTCATGCTTGGTGGATAGAAATGAAATTAATAAAACCATACATCTGTCCCAAATTATTGCTGCCGCCACAGGATGAATGATGAATCCTATTGTGGCTAAGGTCCTGGTCCCTAAATGGATTGGAAATTCAATTCAGAACTTTGTTCTGGGCTTCTGAGACAAGTCATCCAGGCACCAAATTAGTTCTAATTTCCAAGGAACATGAAAGTCAATTAGCAGAGGTTGTCCCATCTACTTTGGAGGTTAAAAATTGAAGAAAAATATGGACCTGCAACTGACAAGCCAAGATAAGCAAATAGCAGGGGAGATGGAGAAGGTTGAAATACCGAGTTTGCTTTTTCTCTGTCTTTCTGTTTTCNAATACCGAGTTTGCTTTTTCTCTGTCTTTCCGTTTTCATCCCCACAAATGTGAACAGATGCTAACACAAGTAAAAAGTGTAAATCAGTAGAAGAAACATTGTGTGTAGCTATGTAAGTTCTATTCAGCTCAGATTTATCTCTGAGTGCTTAAAAGTCAAACATAAGCAATACATAAGCAATACTTCCCTCTAAAAAACATACAAATAAGAATTCTAGTAATCATTAAGGAGTCATGGAGGTAGGTAATACTTTCTTTCACCTAACTTTTGTGAGTGGGATATATATGGAATTAAGCATCTTAGATCTGAGGGTTAGTAAAGGTTTAGCACATTTCCACCTAACATTTTCATAAAGAAAGTAATGACACATGACCTATGTGAAATTTTCATAAATGGGATGCAAAACCAGCTTAAAACTATATGTAATCAGTAAGTTTCTGCCCATAGAAGATACATTCTGAAATAAGATCCTGAAATGAGGATCTTTTTCTAGAGCCCTTAATTTTCATTACTCTTGGAAACAAAGCAGTTTACACCAATCAGATCTGTGGCTAATGTAAAGCTAAGAGATGGTTTGTAGGTTCTCTGCAAGGCAGGATCAACATTTGTTGAACAGAATGATTTGAAATTATCAGCTTGAAAGTCAGCAACTCCCAAGTGCCAAGTCATAATTTTAGGAAGGAAAAATTGTAAGTCCAAAGATGAGTATCTCTGAGGGGTCTCAGAAGCAGACTGAGGTTGGTCTTACAGGAAAGAGCAGGCTCCTTGTTACTGGATTTGGATCCTTGTTTGGATACTTGTTAATGATTTAATATTTCTGTATGCTCCAGTTTCCCATTTGCTAAATAGGCATATTACTGCTAAAATGGTGCAGGTTTTCTGACAAGAGATTTTGTACTTTGAAACAAGCTCTGAAGTTTTAATGTTGTTTTGGCCTCTCCATTCTTACCACATTTCAATTGTGATTCAAATCTTTGGTTTCCTCAGGATGAATCTGAATTCAGAGACAAGCTAACTCCCATCACCATTTTTATGGAATATCGTCTGGATTACAGAACGGCTGCAGATGCGACAGGATTGCACCCTATCCTCAACCAGTTCACTCCTGCTAACATGAGCAGACAGGTACACTGCTTACACAGCCTGTGATGAGAGAACTCAGAACATGCTTGGCTTCATCCTAGGGAGAAAATCAGTTAGAGTAGTACTGGAAGTGTTAATATTGAAGCTTGGAGTGTTTCATCCATTCTCATCCTTTGCTGCAGCTTTATGTACTTTATGCTTGTCCCTGTAGTTCTCTTAAGGTAATATACATGGTTTTTCTATTTCTGCCCTTTTTACAAATCTTTACACTGTTTGTAAATAGGAGAGTGAAGGTANACAACAGTATGTGTTTGATTTTTGCATAGGCCCATATTCTGCTGGATTGTGGGGATGATAATATCTGCAAACCAAAGCTGGAGGTGTCAGTAGAAAGGTAAATACTTGAGAAATATACTACAAGGAAAAGAAATTCTAAAATTCAATAGCTGGTAATACTTTTAAGGGATGTGTTGAAATAAGTAGAACCCCTCATTGTATACAATTTAAAGTCAGACTTATCTGTTTTAAAGAAAACCTATTTTCTCCTTTGTTACCTAATGTCTTTAGCATGTAACGCAGCACTCCCACCCCAGCCTCCACTATAAGTAGACCATATTTATTTATTTATTTATTTGCTAAGCTGGAAATGTATAGTGAGAATAAACCACTGTTAGCTGCCATTGTATCTCTGTTCTGTTC
>VZTN01002649.1:6513-53423 GCA_013400515.1 Erpornis zantholeuca | reverse complement strand
TCTTTAAGATGTAGAAAAAAGTGATATTATGTTTAAGAACTTTAAGGTAAGTATAAGACAGGTATGTAAAAAGACAGCATATACTGTAATTTTGCTTTGCCTTATCCATATATCTTACACTGTTTGTCAAATACTTTTACGTGTGCAAAATATGTGGCTTGTGCACCACAGCATTGAGTAGAAATAGTTCTTTTTAATTGAAAATCTGTTGTCACATTAAAACTATCTTTTTATAATTTTAATGGGAATAAAGGCATTTCTCTTTTCTCAATCTCACTCCCTGCCAAANAGTTGACTACATTTGCTTTAAAGATCAAGAGCAGCCACAGAAGAAATGAGATACTAACTTTAGATTGTCTCAAACACCATTCAGAACCCTCTGGATGGCCAGAGGGAAACTCATCCATTCAATGTTATACTTATCATATCGAAGGGTGGATGAAACTATCTGTTTCCTAAAAGGCAAGTATAAGGTACTATCTTGCTGATGAGATAGTATCTTGCCAAAAGAAAACAAGCATGTGTTCAGATATAAATGGGTCAGGAGTTGCAATATTTCTAATGATCACAGAATTTGTAGTCTTCACCTCATTCACTGGTTCAGCATCACAAAACCAGCAATGAACTGGCAGTTTCTGGGCTGTTGGCAGTACTTTTTAAAACAAGCACTACATGTCATAACCATAAAGTCATATCTCTGTTTCCTTCAGACAACAGGGATTTCACAATGGGATCCATCAGTGCAGCAAATGCAGAATTTTGTTTTGATGTATTCAAAGAGGTGAAATTTCACCGTCCCAATGACAACATCTTATATTGCCCCCTGAGCATGATTGCAGCCTTGGCCATGGTCTATCTGGGAGCAAGAAATAACACTGAGTATCAGATAGAGAAGGTAAGTGACATTAATGTGTACAAACTCTCTTTGATTCCATTCAAAGAGGCAGCAGATTATCCATTTGTATCTTCCAAACCTGACTTACAAAAGAATGGCTTTCCAAACTGTGAGGTTTGGTTCTGGAGCTACTTTTTACTTACTGCATTTTCCCATGTAGGGCAAGAACAGCCTTTGGTTTTCATTAATAAAGGGCAGTTTTGGAGAATGGTTAAGTCAGATCTCTTGCTTCAGCTTATATTATCTCACAGACCTGATTCCTTCCAGGTGGAAAGGACAACTCGAAACATACAAAAGATGAAACATTCAGAAAACAGAAGTCAGAGTTATAAATACAATGCAGTAAGGCTGTAGCTGATTCACAGACTGAATGCCATTAACTGGAAAAGAAGCTTAAGGTCACAGTCACAAACTTTCTGTGTGGTGCCCAGTTTAAAGCTCAAATTAAATTTCTTAGTTCACCTATGTGCTAATCCAACTTGGTTAGTGAAAACCTGCAGTTTTAGCGCAAACATCAGTGACTGTCAGTGGACTTCACATACCTAATTTCTACTTTCAATTGCAGGTTCTTCACTTTGACAAAATTGCAGGACTGGGAAGTATCCAGACCAAGGTACAGAAATCTAAGGTACATTGATTTCTCTTTCACATCTTCTTCCTGAGAATAGACTGTTTTGATTGTGCCTTTAGTAGGTTCAACACCTTCCCAAACCTTTGCTAATTCTCTTAGTTTAAGAGATGTAAGTTAAAAAAAATTATGACAAACCACCAAAACCCAAAGGAAAACAGCAACAAAACAAACACCAAGCAAACAACCCACAACAAAAACAAACAAAAAAGTCCCAAAACACCACCAGAGAAAGAAGACAGGCTGCACATATTGCAAGTGACAGGACAGGATAGGATGCTTTGGGCACTAGGATACACTTATATGTAAATGAACTCCCCACCTGCAAGTGCTGCTGGGGTACTTTAAAGGGTCTCAGTACCTGAAGCCAGGGTACAGAAGGCAGACTTCCAGCTGAGACTCCAAGGTGGGACAAGAAGATGTCCCAGAATCCTCAAAGGATGGAAAGCAACCACACTCTTACAAAGCTAGAGGGATTTTTACAGCCTCCAGTTCCCACTGCTACCCCAAGAGAACCATGAGGGGTCCCAGTACCTTAATATCACCTCTATGTGTTTGTCCATGTTAATCTGCTGCCTCTGTAAAGATAACAAAAGCCATGCAGCCTGATCTGTCCCCATTCACTTGGGATCCAAAACACAAGGTGAGACTTAAAAAGAGGCAAGACTTCTTTTGTTTGATAAAGGTAATATCTAAAGCTAGAGCATTCAGGGACTTGTTAAGCATTTAGAAAGGAGAAGTTCAATACAATTATTCTCAAAAAATAAAGTCCTAGTTATTGTTTATCATTGTACAATGTTCTTATTTTCTTTTAGCCTGTGTCACCTGGAATACCATTCTTGGGTCTTGAGACAGGTGATCCATTTTTTCGCTGTGCTACAAGACACTTCCTGACTCCTTTGCCATCTAGCTCTCTTCTTCCATCCGCAGTTTCTGCAAAAAACTGCCATGAAAATGCAAGCAGCAGCTGGGAATTAGAGGCTGTGTACCTATGACAAGTTACCAATTGCAATAATTCACACCTGCATTTTAGTTTTTGCCACCTCATTCCTGAGCTATGTGATTTCAGATTCATCAGTGAGGTTTTCTGCTTGTTACCACTAGAATGAGTGACATCATATGCTCTGAATGAATTCCACATCATTAACTGCTTATACTGAATATCCCTCCCATGTTCATTAGCAAATGTTCAAACACTGTGTGTTTTCCCATGATATTTGTACCTTATAAATAATCCTTTTTCTAGTAGAATAACCTAACATCTATATTTTTTTGTCTTCTTATCACCAACTCAGTGTGGCAAGTCCGTGAACATCCACCTACTGTTTAAAGAAATTCTCTCTGATATCACGGCGCCAACAGCCAATTATTCACTCCACATTGCCAACAGACTCTATGCTGCAAAGACAAGCCAGATCCTACCGGTGAGTGACCTCTTGCTGAACCCTGTAAAATTCTGTAATCCACAAGGACTGGCCAGAGGAAGTGACCAGGTAATCCATTAGTCCCTACTGCTGTGGGTTTACATGGCTTTTCCCTTTGCCATGGCCCTGGCAAAAGTCTAAATGGAAAGCAATTTGAGGCAAAAATATGGGCCTATTAAAAAATGACTAATAAACAAAATTATTAGTAATGTAATTCCCCATTCCCCACTTGTTCCCCCAAAGGATTTAATTTTGTTTGTTTTTTTCTAGAAAATAATTTGATTTTGGCATATTTCTTTGCTTGAAAACTCACCTCAAAAACAAATTTTGAAAGTGTCTAAATTTTTCTTTCACACTTTCAAAACAAAAATACAAATATTCTAAATCAAAGGAACTTTTTATCTTTAAAAATAAGGAAAAATGGTTTAAAAAAAAGGAAGCGGACTTAACGACGATAAGACAGTCTGAAATGAAACTGAAAACAGTGGGTTTGGATTAGACTTTCTTCCAGAAAATACTTAAACTTCTGTAATATATGCTCTTAACTGGTCACATAGTAAAGATGTCAGTTCTGAAATTGTCATAATACACAATATTTTTTCTGGCCCGGTTCTTTCAGGAAGTAAGCAATGAGAACACCTTAACCATGACATCACTATAAAAATCCAATTAACCATATTTTATTTCACTTCCATACTGCTTTTAAAAAATTACGAGTTCGGTGGCTATGATTGGTGTCTCTGCAGATCTACTTAAAATGTGTGAAGAAACTGTACAGATCTGGTCTAGAAATGGTCAACTTCAAAACAGCACCAAATCAAGCCAGACAGCGCATTAATTCCTGGGTGAAAAATCAGACAAATGGTAAGTCAGACAAGACTGTGGAATATACTTCCCCCTGACAACTGTATTTTAGCAATTTCTGAAAAGACTGAACATTAGAGGAGAAATTTCCTCCTCCTGTCCCCATTAGTGGATATTTTCTGTGGAAAGGGATCACTCTTTTGCACCTATGTGGCAGTGACAAGAGTGTTTTAAATACATCTGGCAAAGGCAAAGGTGCCCCAATATGCACACTTAATATGCACAATTTATATGCACACTTTTTGTGTCTGGAGAGCTTAAGTCATGCAAGGTTAGCCCCAGCTTCTCTAGAATATTGGCATAATTTTACAAGGATGTGCTGGAGGATAAGAAGTGGACTTCCAAAGGAGAGAGTAATGCAGACTAAGCTGATGGTGGCAAATACATGTTTCAGAATCTTGTGTGTATTTATTCTGTTCAGGTGGGAGGAAAAACCTAGAGTGAATTGTGAGAAAGAAACAGTGAGAAAGAGAGAATCTGCATTAGTGCTTCCCTCTCCCTTTCCTCCTTTTCAATATAATTTTTTTCCCCAGGCACTGGTTACTGGGATCTGTAACACTCTTGAAACTACCTGTCTTCTTGCAGAAATGTCTGGCCAGATGCCAGTCTTTCAATGCATTATTAAATCATCCTCATGAACCTTAATTCCATGTGCAGGCTTTTGGAGAAGGAAAAGTCAAGTGAAGGAGCAGTATATTGATTGACTTCCAAAATGCAAGACTATTGGTATGGAATTTACCAATCTGTGCCCTACTTCTCTCTCAAAGGACAGATCCAGGATTTCCTTGAACCAAGCTCTGTTAATCTCCACACTGCGCTGGTCCTTGTGAATGCCATTTACTTCAAAGGGATATGGAAAACCCCATTTAAAGAAGAAGACACTCAGAAAGTGCCCTTCAATGTCACAGAGGTAGGAGGGTATGGACACAGCTTCTGGCCAGCTGTGTATTTGTTGTATTTACAATCCTTTTGTCATTGGCTGGGTGATTTACTTGGGTCCCTCATTGTCAGATTTACAAAAACTGTGTCTGACAGAGCACACCAGCAGATGACACAAAAAATGGAGACATGGCTCTTCTCCAAAGGCAGCATGATTGAAGATTGAGTCCTGTCCTTTCAAAGGACTTGTCTGACTGAAGGAAAAAATTGCTCTCCCATCACATCATCTCACATTTCTGTTTTTGCAGCAAGAGAGCAGACCCGTGCAAATGATGTGTCAGAACAGCACCTTCAAAGTGGCAAGAGTGGCTGAAGACAAAATTAAGATCCTGGAGCTTCCATTTGCCAGCGAAGAGCTGAGCCTGTTGGTGCTGCTGCCTGATGACATCTCTGGCCTGGAGCAGGTATGGCCCTGGCAGGGCAAGCAGAAGAGTTTTGACTTCAGTGGGGCTTGGCTGCTGTCAGACCTCTTGCTTCCATTGACAGCCCAGCTGCCCACACCATGGCTGTGCTGGGCAGGCAGGGGACCACAAAATATGTCCAGATGCTTCCAGGTGCTCATGCAGAGCCTCTTAGGAGAGTCCTGAACTCTCATAAGAGGAAGGCAAAGCAGCGTAGGGCTGCTGCAGCCCTGCAGAAGAGGATGGATATATGGGCAGTGTTATAAAATTATCTACCTGTACTCAAGAAAGGGAAAAGTCGATGCAGTCTACAATATATGAACAATTACTCTAATTTCAGCAGTATTTTTAAATTATAAAGTAAAGTTATTAAATATGTAGAAGAGTTTGCATTTGTTAGGTACTATCAACTGTAGGTAGATTTTCACAGCCTTTTTTTTTTTTCAATCTTTCACAACCTGACTAATTTACTAGGGTGTGAAATTGTTGGGCTGTGCCTCATGAGACACAAGATTAGTTGGATCAAAGGGGATGGGTCAAGTTGGCAAAGAGCTGAATAAAAGGAGAGCGACACAGGCAGTACTGGAGAGGAAATTAATAAACTGCAAGAAGGATGCCAATCGGATGCACTTCAGGAACAATTCTGGTTGGGGTTTTACTTTTATGGTAGACATGATAGAAATAAATGGTAGGAAGAAGTTGGATTTGCATCCCAGGCATTTAATTCCCTGCCTCTCTTTGCAGCTTGAGAAGAAAATCAGTTATGATAGACTCAGGGAGTGGACCAGCTCCAAGGTGATGGAAAAGAAGAGAGTGAAAGTGTACCTCCCACGCATGAAGATTGAAGAGAAATATAACTTCACATCTGTCCTAACATCCTTGGGTATGACTGACCTGTTCAGCCCCTCGGCCAATCTCTCTGGCATCTCCTCAGCAGAGCGCCTGAGGCTGTCTGAGGCCATCCATGGGGCATACCTGGAGGTCGCTGAAGAGGGCACTGAGGAGGCTGGGCCAGCAGATGACACAGAAGACATCCAATATTCCCCTGAGTTGGAAGAGTTTAGGGCTGACCACCCATTCCTTTTCTTGATCAAACACAATCCAAGCAACATGATCCTCTTCTTTGGTAGATATTGTTCTCCCTAAAGAGAAAAGGGCTGGAAATAATGCTTGCCCAAGCCAAAGAAACAGACCCCCTTTATTCTAGTACTGTAGTATAATCTCATCTCTTCACTACTTTCTCTAAGTGGAAAGGCTACTCTAAGTCATGCCCATTCCTGAAGCTTCCATAGCAAAGACACATCTGCAGGTGAGGAAACGGCAGCAAGTGTGTTTGCTCCTTTCCCTTCTCAGACTGGTTTCAGTGTTGATTGAGCCAAGCAAAAACTGAGCCCGCAGAGAACAGAGCCACTCCCAAGCCAGGAAGGGGACACATGATTTTCACGTGAAGAAGTTTCAGATATGGCTCCAAGTCTTTGGTACTCCATTACATGGAATGCCATGGGCCATGCTGATCCCATTCCCTGGTACTATCCTGCTGACAAACCCATGTTGTTCCTGAAACACTGGCTTTGAGATCCCCCATCGGGAGGAGATGCTTGTGGACAAGATTCTGTTAAAGCAGAGTATTAACTGGTGCCTATGTAAATTTTACATTTTTTTACTTGGCTGTTGGGAAATGGTGCACATGAAAAATGGTGCATGTATCCACTATCACCAGAGCTGTCCTCTCACCATGACTGCCTCAGGTAATACTGAATTTCTTTCAGAGGTCCTCCAAAGTCGTGGAGAATTTTCCTTCCACTTCAGCATATGCAAAGAGACCTAACTTTGCCTAGGTGCAGTTGTGCCTTGTCACAGAGAATAGATTCAAAACTTGAAACGTGGAAATTGGGATGATCTGGATGATCCAGGACTCAGAACTGCCAGGTAAAAGTGTTGTTTGAATTGTTTAAAACATTGGAACTCACTTCAAATTTGGAAAAAAAGTTGATTTTTATGAAAAATCCTGTAAGTGGAATTAAAGAATTTGATTTCTCCTTGGGAGTTTTGTGAAAAAAACACAGTTTTTAAAATATTTCCTGTCTCTGTTGGTCTTGCTTAGCAAGTAAAATTCAATTTGTTCCTGGAAAGCTCTCAGATGTTCAAAACTCAAGTACTTTATTATTCCATGAATGTAGCTGGGCTTCTTTGTTCTATGATAGTTCAAGACTACATCTCTTGTTTTTAAGAAATACATGAGAATACTAATATTCCCTGTCTTTTTTTCCTGTGTATCCACTAGCATCTCCAAATATTGATATATTGGCTTAATATTATGATCTGTTTTTATTCTAATGATATATTACCAATTTTGATGCATATAATTGATTTTTTTTCTTTACATAATAAAAGAAAGTCACAAAAGCTTGTCATGAAATTATGTGAATTTTCTTGATTTTCTGGATGACAATCCCTTAAAAATATTATTATATTGGCAACTGTTGTGAGTAAAATGGGATTTAGTACAAAATCCTCCTGGTTTTAGAATTAATAAAGTATGTAGATGTGAAGTTTCCTACACATTTATGAAATAAATGAATGCACATATCTAGAGTTTGATTCCTCTCTGTAGTACAGATTACCAAGAAATAGCCCAATGGAAACTTAACTTGTTCTTACATATTTTGTCAATACAGTTCCAATGAGTATTAAAGATGAACTGATAATTAGTCAGATAAATATTTCAAGGAAAAATTATTCCAGCAACTCTGCCATTTAAGATGATGAAATAATCTGAAAAATCATATAACTCCAACGGCTTAAGAAAGAGTAAAGTAGATGGACAACCCTTAGGCAAAGCCTGTCCCCACCGAGAGTTTTGAGAGGAGGTCATTAATAACAGCTACTCCAGTAATAAGGGACAGGGAAACGCTGGATGTACAGACAGACTGGGGAATGAGAGGCTGGAGAGTAGCCCCATGGAAAGAGCATGGAAAGGGACCTGGGAGTCCTGGTTGATGGCAAGTTGAACATGGGTCAGCAGTGCCCTGGCAGCCAGGAGGGGCAGCCGTGTCCTGGGGGGCATCAGGCACAGCATTGCCAGCTGGGCAAGGGAGGGGATTGTCCTGCTCTGCTCCGCTCTGGGGCGGCCTCACCTCGAGTGCTGGGGGCAGTTTTGGGCGCCACAATATAAAAAAGACAATAAGCTTTTGGAGAGCATCCTAAGGAGGGCCATGAGGGTGACAAAGGGCCTTGAGGGGAAGCAACACAAGGAGCAGCTGAGACCTTGGTTTGTTCAGCCTGGAGAAGAAGAGATTGAAGGGAGACCTCATTGCAGTCTGCAGCTTCCTCACATGGGGAAGCAAAGGACCAGGAACTCATCTCCTCTCTGGTGACTAGTAAGAGGACCTGAGAGTGTATCAGGAATTTGTGTCAGGGTAGGCTTAGGTTAGATATCAGGAAAAGGTTTTTCACCCGGCGGGTATTTGGGCACTGGAACAGGCTCCCCAGGGAAGTGGTCGGAGCACCAGCCTGACAGAGTTCAGGCAGTGTTTGGACAATGATTTCGGGCACATGGTGTGATTGTTGGGGCTGTCATGTTCAGGGCAAGAAGCTGGACTTCAATGACCCTGATGGGTCCCTTCCAATTCAGGACATTCCATGATTCTATGATTCTATTTCCACATTAACATATAGTGTGGCATGATAAAAGCAGATCTGTAAAGAGGCTGGTGCTCCTGTCTGACATCCACATTATTTGAATATCATCAGGACGTTTGTGATACAGACTCAGCTGTTTTTCACTGCTATTTTATCAAGTATACTTTAAATTTCGTTCTTTAGAAGTTAAAGCAGTGGTTTAAACTGTTCCAAGAGATGCAAAACTTCAGCATCTCAAGGCTTGCCATAAGCAGTTTAATCACTTTCTGCATCTCTTGTAGCCAGAAGCAGTTGATCCAGTCTGTTAAATTTAAAAGCCTGTACACTTAAACAATAAGAAGAGTTTAAAAGGGTTACATTTGCAAACTTTCCTTTCTAGGATTATTAAACTGGAAAGTGCTTAAAGTACAAAGATATGCCTCAGTGACCAGTGTTGTTTCCTGAACAACAACAACAGTCAAAACAAAGGAATGGGAAAAAAGCAAAGGGGCTGTGAGACTCAGAGGCAATTACAAAGCTTCCCCTCTCCTGAAAGAAAAGACAGGAGGCAGGACAAAGTGAAAATTTAGAAATATTTTACAAAACCTGTAACTTGCTTTAATATTTGCTTTTATCAATATTAAAATGCTCCAAAAATTTTCATGAAAAAAAGGCAAAAATAAATAAAACTTGAAAACATCCTTGATGCTACTGGTATTTCTTGTCACAGCCTTACAAAGGGTTTTCTGAAGAATTGAGGCCCTTTTTCTCTTACAGACTGCTGTGCAGCACCAGAAGGAAGCCTTAGCAGGTAACAAGACAAAATCTGAAACCTCCTGCATCTCGTGGTACAAATTGCACCCCTCCAGAAAGCTCAAAGAGCCATCCAAGGGTCTGCCACTATGAGGCAACACTTCTCTCCATACAGCAGGGAAAGAGTAGTCGCCTGTGAAATGTGCCATACACTCCCATTCCAAGTACCACATCCACACCACAGTACTTTGCACATTAATGTGCAAGAACCCTTCTTTCTCCATCTCCCTTGAGACCTTCCTCTAGATATAATATACAAGCACAGAAGAGCTGAGATTGGAAGTGACCTCTGCTTATTTTCTGTTCCAAATTCCCCCTTTCAATCAGTGCACAGAAACTACAGCAGGTTGGGACCATGGCCTTCTGTGTTTTGAATATTTCCAAGGATGGAGAATCCACTGCCTTTTTTGGGCAACCTGGATTTACCTCTCTATCCACAAGAAAATGTATTTTCTTATGTTTAAATGTAATATCTGCTATTTTGGATTGTGTCCCTTTCCTCTTGCCTGTTCACAGGAGAAAGTCTAGCTCCATCTTCTTTTTACCCTCCCATCAAGAAGGTTACACACATGGATAAGATCCCCCCAAACTTTCTCCTCTCCAGGGTAACAAGTGCCTTGTCTCTGAGCTTCTCCTCTCATGACAGATACTTCAAACCCTTCATCATCTTTGTGGCTCTTCTCTAGCCCTGCTCCAGTACATCTCGTTAGTACATTCCACATCTCTGGAAAGCCCAGAGCTAGACAGACCATTCCATCTGTGGTCCTACCAGTGCTCACAGAGAAGCAGGAAAACTTCCCTTTACTGGCTGGCAGTGCTTTTTCTAAGGCATCCCCTTGTGCTCTTGACTTTCTCTGCCACAAGGACACATTGCTGACTCATGGTCAGCTTGGTGTCTTCCAGGACAGCTCTTTTTTGCAAAGCCAACATGATGGCATGGACCCTTATGCCATTTCTCCTTTTCTGCCCCAGTCTTTCCCTGCAGGACACATGTCAGGAATAATGCCAAGAATCTCAGTAGGCTACTATTCAGAGGAAAGGAAGGCTTTGTGGAAGAATGTCTGTGCTGAGATAAACAAGAGATTAGTTTATCCTATTTTGTGCAAAAGAAAAATGCTATTTTTCCCAAGAGCATGTGCCAAGGTAAAGGACACGCTGGGCAGACTTCCAGCGAGTGATGAGAGGTAACATAACAGGCATGGTGAGAAGGGCAGTGTTAGTCACAGGCTGCCACAAGCAGGCCTCTCTGTGGGGAGGGGTGCTGGTAACCAAGCTCCCACGTGGCTCAGCCATTTAAGTGTCATGGCAATGCCAGTGGCCACCCATCCTGCCCTGTGTGTGTGCTGGGTGGAAGGACCTGGTTACCCTGCTGCCTCCCCAAGAGCCAGTGAGTAAAGCCATCCACAGCCTCACCATGGCTGCTGGCTGATTCCATGGACCTGAGGGATGAATGAGGGACTTCACATGAGCTGTGATGACTGATAAAGGGACAGCTGTGTGTGCTGGTCCAGAACATGTCTGAAGAAGCTAGCACAAGACCCCTAAATTTTCTTCAGACTGGGGGGAAAACACAGTCCTACAGGACAGCTGAGAGAGAAAACATCATTGATAGCTACAGCACCAAGGTATGCAATGGCAGCTGAGTGAACAATCACTGGCACTCACTCTGAGCAAGACAAACATGAAACAATCAGCGTGCTCCTTCCCACTGACTAAAGGACAGCAGCATGGATGCGACCAAAATCGTGAGCTCTGCGTGGGATATTGTGATTGGATGAGAGGCTTTGGTCTGTGAGTGACCTGGACTTCATATTCTTTTGTAAAGGTCCAAGAGTCTGTTGGTTTAGGGACACAATGAAATGCCTGGCAGAGGAAAGGGCAGCAGAGCCTTAGCTGACCCTTTTCTTGGGACAAGCATTGTCAAACAAGGATATGTGGATAAACACATCCTTTTGTGTTTGTGCTGCATTACACAGCTGTGCTGGTCAGGACATTCCATAATCTTTTATCCAAGGAAGCATTTCAACTGCAGGAAGGTTTGCTTAACCTCACTAGACTCCATGACACATCTCTAAAGTCACCCAGTTGGCTAGGCACTAGCTTGTATATTCTTACTATTCTGTGCCAATAGCTGATCATAATCAAGATTTTGACTTGTGTAATGATTCAGTTGCTTCTGACACTTGCTTTACATTAATAATTCATCTGACCAACAAAATATAAAAATGCTAACAAAACCAGTAACCTGGGTTGTGCATTAACATGCTTCTTGAGCAGTGGACTGCCTCTTATCTACTGTAAAACCAAAACTTTTCTTTCATTAATGAATATATTCAACCCAGAAATATTTTACTAGCAACATTGGTGCTGTGAGTTAGCTGTGACAAAACAACTGTACCAACTCATGGGACATCTTTGTACCTACAAATTTACAAGCTGTCTATGAGAGAAACGTGATTCAGGTAGATGGTGCACAAGTCCCAAGGTGCCTCACATACAGTGAGTTGAAGCACATCACTAGACAGTTTGATTGTCAAGAAAAAAGATTCAAGGCATATTTGAACATTAGAAGTGACAGGGTAAAGCATACTGGCTGCTCCCTTGCCTTCTGAGCTCTCAAATGTACTGCCACAGACCATGGCAGCGAGTGTAGAAGCTTGTTTGAACAGAAACAAGGCAGTGTCCAGATGGAAGGGCAGCAGGAGCAGCAGATGCAAGAACAGCTTGCAGTCTAGGGAGCACTCTAACTGTGTGGTGAAAGGTTTGCAGTACACAGGCACATGCACCCATTTGGCCTGTTGTCCTCCAGCAAGGTGGGACCCTTTTCAGCTAAATGGGACTCACAACAGTGGTGACCAGTTTACATTGAGAGAGTAGCTCATTCCCTTTGCAGGGAGTGATCTTTTTGCTGTGATTCTCTCTGCAGTGATGAGCCACCCAAGTGGGTCAAAGTCTAAAGATCTTTCCTCAACAGCCCTGTTCCTGCGTGCCAAGGGCTGCAGCAGACTGGCCTGGGCCCCACACTGTGCCGTGTAAAGCACCAGTGTGATGGAAATGCACCAGTCCAGACCCAGCTCTTCACAGTTCCTATTGCATGAGCAACTTCAGTGGAATGGGACTATTAGGGAGAAAGGTAGAGAAGATTCAGAGGCCTTCCTCTTGCACAGACAACTAAAAGGGTTAAAAAGTCCACCTCTACTCTCCCGAGGCATAATTTGTTCTAGATGACTTCAGAGCCATTTTGCGTATTGACTTTGGATTCCTGTTTTAAAATTACATGGCATTTAAGAGGTCAAAGCAGTTTCTCTTATTGTCTGTCCATTCTTTTATTTCAAAGGAATTATGCAACTGGTTCCTGCTTGCTATTGTATATTATGACTGTCTTGCAGACCATGAATGTTTCTTCAGCTAGTTTGTTCAGCTGATGTGCCATGAAGTTGCCTGTGGAAGAATGTAGGAACGGCAAGAAGAATGTAAGGTCTTGAAAGAATGGTCTCTGTATGTACAAAAGGCACATTTTGAACTTAGCATCTGGTGCTGTGACCTGTGGGAAAGAACAGCACACCTTAGACTACCCTTCAAAAGTATAGCGGCGACTTCAAATCCTTTTCTGGTAGCATCTGACTGGGATCTAAATATCCTGATGCCTGAGTTAAAAATTGTCTTTCTTATTTTCTCAAGCTCTCTTCCCCCAACACAGTTTTATTGACCCTTTTCTTGGTTCTCTATGTAATTCTTCTCAGTTCAAATGCTTCTGAACATTGCATTTGAAATTAATTTGTATTCCCAAAATATGCTCATGGTGGGTTTTGTTTCACTGATGTGCTGCACAGTGAAGACTGTGAGTATGTGTGAGTTCCTCGAGCTAGATTGCTCTGGAATGAAAAACTGCTCTGTGAAACACTGTGTCTGTGGTCTTTTACAACGCAGCAAAAGACACCAGGCAATTGCATATAACTTCCTGCAGAAAAATCTACTTCACTTTTATTAAATTTGGCAACAAACATTGGAAGGATATGCTCTTTCTTACATTCCTTGGTAGCAAATTTTCTCCATAGGGATTTTCTTCCTTGGGAAGAGCTATGGATTCTGGTGGAAAGAAAGAGTGGTGATACTGGTAGTCCAGCCAATAATGGGAGAAAAGTTGCAATAAATATAGTCCTGCATATGCTGACCTTACCAAAATTTTTGAGTTCACAGAATGGTGAGTCTGAGGTGGATCTGGCCTGTCACTACTCAAGACAGAGGAATATTAAGGAAAATAACACAAAATTCCCTACAGACGTTCCACAAGACTGAATTCCTCACCATTTTTTTCTGTTTTATTTTCACAAGTTATGGTATAGTACTTGTTGCCACAACCAAATCATACCTACTCTTCAAGTTCCAATGAACATCTTTAATCATTATTTTTGCTTCAGTCACTTCAATGTGCTCCTGTCTTTTCTGCAAGGTTTCATATGCTTTGATGAATAAATCTTCCTTTTAGGAAACTTTATGTTAAAAACCTTTCATTCAGGCTTTTTATTTTATTTCAAAGAATGGACTCTTTCCAAGTAAAAGTGCATGTCTGACATTGGGCTTCATCCATCACCTTATTGGGTAAACACAGAACAGGCAGCACGGGGCGTGTCACAAAATAACCCAAGATATATTTCACAGGGTTCGTCAAGTTTGCCCCAAGTACAGCTGAGAAGCTGTGCTATACCTTCCCAGGTGAATCTCATAAGGTAAGCATTTATTTCAAATATGATTTAAGTTATAAACTGCAAGATAAAAAACAATTATCTTTTACTATACTTGAAATCTTACTGATGCAACCTCATGTTTATGGCCTTCAATATCAGTTGAAGAAACTAATTATCAAAGGATGCCTTCTGCAGAAACCTTACCTACCTTCACATGCGTCTTCTGTATTATTTTACTGTTTCACAGTCTGCCATGCATAAAGTCAAAGTATTTGTCTTTATGAACTATAGTTTTGTTTACTAACTCTTCCACGTTGAAAAGCTGGTGATAAGTTACAACAGACTTTCTTCCTTCTTCCTCTATTGCTTTAATTTTTCATTTAGTATTAAAAGACAAAATTGAATTTGTTTAAATTCCAGGGGTTATGTAAGATATTCTCTGAATGAAATCAAGGGGTGCAGAATGTTCAAATGACCCCATCATGCTACAGCTCTCTGTTATCTTTAATAGCTACATTTTCAAAGATAAGCCACAACAACAAAAAAAAAACCAAACCAAAAAAAGCCCAATAATTTGTTTCATAAATCTGTTTCTTCACCAAGAACATAAATGGAGCCTAAAGCCTAAAGTATAGTCCTAAGCAGAATAGGTAAATAATAAAAAAAAATCTACCTTATATTACCTATATAAGCAGTTTCATTTAGAGAGAGAATGAGCATCCATTCTATCAGGGGAACAGTTAGATGCATTGTTGTTAAAATTATCCCACATTAAGAGATGATGGTCACATGAACATGTTGATTCCACAGGTACTGTGATACATATGACAGAGTACCCTGGATTTCGCTCCCTAACAACTGCAGAGGGAAACAAATTGCTTGAAGAGCCTCAACATAAGTTATAAGTGGAATAAACACTACAGTGTTTGATTAGACTTTGAAGTACTGTATTTTCTAGCCTGTGTTGTCTTCTTTCACCAGCCTACACACAGATAGCAGATGTGCAGCACTTTGACTGCTCATGAATCCAAAAGCATGTCTGCCTTTTAAATCCGCACCACTGGATTCTGTTTGCTGAAAAAACCCTGTGCACTAACTTTAGGGTTCATGTGCACTGCTTTTTTGCACTGCAATTGACCTATTTCAGCAGAGTAAGTCAGACTCTTTCTGTTTCCTTCAGACAGCAGGGATTCCACAATGGCATCCATCAGTGCAGCAAATGCAGAATTTTGTTTTGATGTATTCAAAGAAGTGAAACTTCACCGTCCCAATGACAACGTGCTCTTTTCCTCCCTGAGCATGATTTCAACCCTGGCCCTGGTGTATATGGGGGCAAGGGGTAAGACTCAATCCCAGATGGGGAAGGTAAGTTATTTACATGGGTGTAAAGTGAACTCTACTGATGCCACTTGCTCCTTCTAAGTAAAATCCCTGAAAAATATTATCCACTGATGGGGTTCTCACCTGTTTTAATGCACAAGAACTAAGCCAAAGTCACAAAATGGAGAACTGAATCCAAGTTATATATAGAAAATAATAATAAAAAATATGTATATTTTTAATATAACAGGCAGTTGACTTAAACATAAAAAAAAAAAAAAAAATCTCAGGGACAATAGCAAAATAGATTGCCAGTGAGGCAATTTTATTTTAAGATTTTTAAATTCTGACAAGTTCCAAAAATATAAGCAGATTTTCTTTTTTAATATATAAAAAGGATAAATCCCAGAAAGACAGGAAGACATAATATTATTAGCAATACATAAAATGTAACTCAACTAATTTCTAGACATTCACTAGATAAAAAGTCATCTAGCAAAGAGTGTTATTTACAGTTTCCAAGCAGGTCACAGAGGGCATAGGCCAGTTGCAAGCTCACCTGTAAATTTTCTGTTAATCTATTTTCTCAGTTAGAATATTATTTTTTTTCCTGAGCCAACAGTTTTATCTTAAAAGCAATGTGTGTAAATCTTGAATTCACAGTATTTTGGTCATGCTTCTCATTTCTACCACTGGTATTTTCTCTTGCAGGTTCTTCACTTTGATAATGTTACTGGAGATGGAGACATTAGTGACTCCCAGGTAGAGAAATAACTAAATATTCCTTTCTGTCTTATTTTCTCCTCAGAACAAAAGTAGAACAGTTCTGCCTCTCCTCCCAGAAGTTTCAGATGCTGACAAAAACTATGGCAGTAGCCTCAAACTGAGGGGATCTGTGGAGGGAGGGAAGGAGAATATGATTCACCTGTTTTTTAACAAACATGGAAAGACAGCAGGTTGCTTATCTTGCACCAGAATAAGTAATGGCATGGGGAGAATACTGTGGGCACCAGGGTGCCTTCCCAGGCAAGTGCTGCTGGGGGATGGACTGTGAGCCAGGGTACAGCAGTTTGAGCCAGGGTACAGCAGTTTGATTTTCAGCTGGGCAAGAAGTTGCTGAGCAGAGAAGAACCCAGAAGTGTCAGTGACAGGAACACAACTGCATTTACAAAAAGCACATTTCAGGGGGCTTGTCTTGACAAGGATGGACTTGCCAGTTCAATGCACCACCACCACAGCATCAGCTGGTGACAGCCTCTAGGGGAAGCCTGCCCTGTAGAGTCACTCTTAACTGAAAGGGACAATACTTTGGGATCTTATTTCCTTATGCAATCTATTTTCTTTTTCCATGTCATCACCTCAGTGTGGCACTGCTGAGTACATCCACAAATCGTTCAAGGATCTTCTCTCAGACATCAGCAGGCAAAATGCTACTTATTCACTCAGGATTGCTGACAGACTCTATATTGAAAAGACATACCCTATTCTTCAGGTGAGTTATATTGTGAACTGATTTCCATGAGATTTCTTGTAAATCACCTGTGACTCTGCCCTCGAGATGCACCACCAATAGTAGCCCACTCTCTGTTGATGAAGAGGTGGTTGAGAGCCATGAGGTAAACTGGTACAAAATGAGTTTGGACCTTTCTGTGCCTGTTAGATGAAGGTAAAAGCTATAATGGCATAAAATATGCCTATATTACAAATCACAGGGAGTAATCAAGATTGCTGTTAATTTGGTAGAAAAATGGCTTTTAATGAAAAATGTTAATGAAAATTAAATACATATTATTACTTGAAATAATGAAGAATGAAATTGTCAAATTTGGATTTTTTTCAAAGGCAAACATGAAATCTTCCCAGTGAAAGGAAGCTTTGCATTTGAAATCTAAGAATGTGAGAACATAGTATTCAAAATAAAGAGTGGACACAAAGAGGAGAAGAACATTGTCTGTTCTTAGAAATGTGTTAAACTGGAACTGTTGTAGTAAAACAAAGAAAATAAATCAAAATTTTAACTTAGAACCCTGTCTCATCAAAAAGTGCCAGACCTGTATATATGAAGCTGTCTTTCTTGTACAACTTTAAGGCTCAGTCACTGGAAGATAGCTGTGACTGACATGTTCAGTGTCTGACATGTTCAAACCCAGGAGAAAACTGTCACTGTTACTTAAACCATTCTGCTTTATTTCACAGTCTTGAGTTACACATCCATATAATTCCAAGTTCTCATCAGTCTGACAACTGTAACCCTTCTCCTTATAGGAATACATAAAGTGTGCAAAGAAATTCTACAAAGCAGATCTGGAAGATGCTGACTTCAAAACAGCTGCAGAGGAAGCAAGACAGCTCATTAACTCCTGGGTGGAGAAAGAGACAAATGGTAAGGACTGAAAAATGGGTAGCAGGTATTTTCCCTCACCTACCATAAATGATATCCTTGTCTTCCTCTCCTCATAATCTATAGAAGAAGTCAGTCAAGCAGGAGTGGTTTCCTTATTGCTATGAAAACGGAACTCCAAAAAGCAGGAAGCCCCACCCTCACCCCCATATCGCAGAGATTTGTGCACATCAGAGGAGCTGTATCTTACTCCTCTCTGCCCTGTCTCTTTCTTAAAGGGCAGGTCCAAGACTTCCTTGTGCCAGACTCTGTTGATCTAGATACTGCGCTGGTCTTTGTGAATGTCATTTACTTCAAAGGGATATGGAAAACTGCATTTAAAGAAGAACACACTCGGGAAGAGCCTTTCAACGTGACAGAGGTAGGAGGGCGGGGACACACTTCTGGGCAGGGCAGCTGTTGGCTCACACAGCCAGCAGTCGGGGTGTTACCAATACATGTCACAGGTTGGGTGCCTTAGCTGAGTCCCTCACTGTCAGTGCCTGGGGCTAAAGCCAAGTAGTGTTCGCAAGATCTGTGCCTGACCAGGCTTCCAGGGCACACAAGCAGGCAAGGGAGGAAAATGGAGACACCGCTCTTCTCCAAAGGCAGCATGATTGAAGACTGAGTCCTGTCCTTTCAAAGGACTTGTCTGACTGGAGGAAAAAATTGCTCTCCCATCCCATCATCTCACATTTCTGTTTTTGCAGCAAGAGAGCAGACCCGTGCAAATGATGTGTCAGAACAGCACCTTCAAAGTGGCAAGAGTGGCTGAAGACAAAATTAAGATCCTGGAGCTTCCATTTGTCAGAGAAGAGCTGAGCCTGTTGGTGCTGCTGCCTGATGACATCTCTGGCCTGGAGCAGGTATGGCCCTGGCAGGGCAAGCAGAAGAGTTTTGACTTCAGTGGGGCTTGGCTGCTGTCAGACCTCTTGCTTCCATTGACAGCCCAGCTGCCCACACCATGGCTGTGCTGGGCAGGCAGGGGAGCACAAAATCTGTCCAGGTGCTTCCAGGTGCTCATGCAGAGCCTCTTAGGAGAGTCCTGAACTCAGTTTTATAAGAGGAAGGCAAAGCAGTGTAGGGCTGCTGCAGCCCTGCAGAAGAGGATGTTGCTATATGCACCAGTCTCCATCAGGTATTAGAAACAGACAAGGTAGCAGGATTTTTACCAATCTGAGTGATTTCAAATGTTTGCTAAAGAAAAAAAGTTTATCCTAGGGGAAATAAAAAAAGAAACTGATGAAGAAAGCATTCCAAGAGCTAACTAAAAGGAAAATGAGAAAAGTAACATTAGAAAGGAATAAAGTTGAGAAAAGAGATCAAAAAAATATCTTCCAAGAGGAAGAGTTTTAGGGACAATTTGGTTTGATGGTTTCAAATATGTGTTTTTACAAAAAAAAAAAAATGATATGATGAAGAAATTTTCAGAAGAAAAAGGTTTGAGGAACTTCCTCAAGACAGATGAAATACACTCCGTAGTCAGGAGGAAGCATACAGGACAAACAAATGCATTTAAGAATAAGTATCAGTTCTGCTATGTACATAAAGTAAATGGAAAACAACAGTAACAGGTGATAAACACAGCTTTTAACATCACTGAACTTTTGTCTCAGATTTTTCATTCCCTGCCTCTCTTTGCAGCTTGAGAAGAAAATCAGTTATGATAGACTCAGGGAGTGGACCAGCTCCAAGGTGATGGAAAAGAAGAGAGTGAAAGTGTACCTCCCACGCATGAAGATTGAAGAGAAATATAACTTCACATCTGTCCTAACATCCTTGGGTATGACTGACCTGTTCAGCCCCTCGGCCAATCTCTCTGGCATCTCCTCAGCAGAGCGCCTGAGGCTGTCTGAGGCCATCCATGGGGCATACCTGGAGGTCGCTGAAGAGGGCACTGAGGAGGCTGGTGGCTCAGAGGTCGTGACTGGAGACATCCAACATTCCCCTGAGATGGAAGAGTTTAGGGCTGACCACCCATTCCTTTTCTTGATCAAACACAATCCAAGTGACATGATCCTGCTCTTTGGTAAATACTGCTCTCCCTGAAAGAAAAGGGTTGGAAATAATGCTTATGTTCCCCTCAGAAACAGACCCTCTTTACTCTAGTACTGTAGTATAATCTCATCTCTTCACTACTTTCTCTAAGTGGAAAGCCTTCAATATGTAGGGAGATATTCCTGAAGAAGTGTGTTACTTTTCAGATCTTTGGGTGCAGATATTTCTGCTTACACAAGTTGTACTCAGGACTTATATCCAGGAATAAATGAGAATTTCAAGAGGTATCTTAGAAGTATTTTCAATTGTGATGGACTAACTTAAGTTTCAGGACCAGTGTTTTGATTTTTGTGAGAAATTCTGACACTGATATTGAGAGTCTGGTTTTTCCACAGGAGTTCTCAGAAATAAACACAGCTTTCAGAATAATCCTGTTCCTTTCTGTTGAACTTGTTGAACATCCTTGAATTGATGCCTGGACAACTTGCAGATGAAAGTCTTAATTTCATAAAATCATTCTCCTCTGAGTAATGCATTTGTTCTTCTTTATGCCACATGTACTGTAGGGCTAAGGTCTCTTGTTCTGAGGGGACATACAGAAAGTTTACCATTTTTTCTCAAATCATCATCTCCAAACACAACACCTTCCTGGCTGATACAATTTCCCATCTTTGCCCCCATGACATGTCATTGATTTCATGAATATCAATTGTTGGTCCTTCTATTTATTCTAATAAAAGCATTGCAAACTAAACATGTTTATCTGTTCTGGGTTACTGCACCACACAACCAAAACATTATATAGTGGGTCATGATTATTGACAGAAGGGATTTAGACTAGGATTTAGATCCTATTTTCAAAACCAGAATGTACCTATATATGGAGTCATCAAAGAGCTTATCTTTTTTTTTCTAAAATTCTGTGTTAGAGCAAGGTAAGCCCTACAACTCCTATTTTTACCTTGAGCTTATCTCCATATGACATACCAAATAACTCATTTTTTTTAAATCTGCTATTGTATTTCCAGAGAGTTTTAAAAGATTTCCTCTAAATGCCCTCAGTAAATATACTGAGGTGATGCCCAAGAGATACAACTTCAAAAACATGAGAAAAGTCATTTTCTTGAAAGGTGGACTGCTTCAGCTGTCTAATACCCACAAGAACCATGCGAGGAAATTTGTTACTGCCTTTTGATAACATAATCCCCTAGAGATTTATTGGCTATTTCACAGGCTTTAAGGGGAAGGTTCTTCAGGTTGCAGTTTATCTGACATAAACACCTGTTAGTGTTAGTCACTGACTTAAGCAGTCTTCCTTCTGCTGGCATATGTGTACAGAAGTCCAAATCACAGTACTTTAAAAGTGCTTAAAAAAAGGAAACACTTGGCAGTATTTGGAGCTGTCTCAAACATTTTCAAAGTGTTAAATATGACTTGAGATGATGATGTTGACTACAGGGAAACACATCCTCTTGGCTGCTATGAAGCCTGTGGGAGAACTGCAAATACTGGTCTTCTCAAGAGAGTTATAAAAGATTAGATATGGTTAACACAAGTATTCAAGAAAAAAGTATTTATATACATATATGCAATTTCAAGGTTAACTGTGCATATCATGTTCTGCTGCCCTTATAGCCTAAAGCAGTTTGGCTACAAGCAAAACAAAAAAGAAAAAGGCAGGATTTAGAAAATATTGCTCTAAGAAGCAGAGGGTGAAATTTTAGAAACAATTATAAATCTGTAATTAAACTGAAACAAGCATATCTGTCACTTTTCACTTTCTAGGTACAATGAAAATAAAATTAATATTTACTGCAGTATATAACATGAATATAAAACTAGCTATTCTATTGTTTAATCGTTCCTTTGCTTGATGATTATTTTAAGGCAAAGCAATGGAGAAAATCAATGGTAATGAAATGAAAATTAATGAAATGGTAAATGGTTCCCTAAAACTACACATGAGAGGAGTCCACCTAATGTCCTCACTGTGAAACAGAACTGTTTGGCTCATTTTACATTGCGCCGTTAGGTGTCACTAGGGATACAAAATGATGCCTGGAGTCTTCTGACTGACAGACATCTGTTGAATACTAGGTTTGGGAGCTTAGTGTAAATTTCCGTTTTGTTCTTAATTTTGTGTAAGAAGATGATTATGATCAATATACTGAAATGTAGATCAATGGCATTGTGCCTGGAACCTGGTAATTTTTGAAGAAAAAGACAGAAATATTATTTGGCGAAAGATCAGAGGCACATTAAGATGTCTCTGTCCTGGATGAAAAAACATCTCAGTCAAACACTGTAGAAGAGATAGAACTATTTGTTTTATGAAAGAGAAAGCATCCTCCAAAGAGGCTAAAATGAGAGGTAAAAGTGCAGATTCAGTGAGGTGGAATAAGACCCACAGCCCTGTGTCAATGGCTGGGCCCAGTACTGCGCTGGTGCATTGCTGGTCTGGGCCAGCAAGTCCTGCTGCAAAGGCACTGCCATGGTCAGTGTGGCTGCTGCAGCTCCCATGGGAAACAATTCTGAAAGAGCAGCATGGAGGGTGTCACAAAAGCATGAGGGAAGCGCAGCTGTGTGGAGAGCAAACACTGCCTGCTGTTTCCCAGCTCTGAAGTCCATCAAGAGTTTAATAACGTGAATCCCAGCTCTCACAAAGCTCCCAAAAAGTCTAGGTATTGTCCTAGAGTACTTTTTATTCCCTGGCAGCATCACTGAAGTTGGTATGCCAATAAACTGTCATGTCAATAAACTGCCATCTGTCCATTTGCTAAACTCCATTCTCACGATGTGCCACGTTGTTCTGGATTTACTGTATGGCCAGTGGTTCTGTGGAACAAAAGTCAGACACATGCATAGGACAGCATTTGAAATGCTGTGTGAACTAAGTGTGCCTTTCCTTCTCATGTCATTTGGGGAAGGGTTGGAGAAGACTTATCTTCCCTGCCCCCTGTGGAATATAATTTTCTGAGACCATTCCACATCCCTCTGCATATATGACTTGTGAGAGAGGCCTACCTTCTCCAAAGCAAACCAAATCCGTGGCTGAAGGCACAAGATTTAGCAGGCATTATGCTGTAACCATAGCCACTAGGGGAAGTGCAGAGAACCTCCTGGACTCCAGGGCAAAGATGTCCTGGGTTCTCAAATGGTATTTGAGAAAGCACAGCATGCTGAATCAAACTAAAAGCTACAGGTCTGCTAGAAAAGCTTTGACACAGAGAAGGGCTTTCTGTTTCTTGTGGCTAGTGAGCTAAGATTTATCAATATGGAAAAGGGACAGCAAAGAGGGGATTGTTAAAGAGCAGCAAGAGCAGGGCTGCTTGGCAAGGGAAGGGGATCCAGGCTAGAAGGTGACAAAAAGACCAGAAGGGCAGGGGCTTCCCCTGTAAGACATTAAATGTTGCAGTTCCCTACACTAGTGCTACAGTCCAGTGATTCCCAAACAAGCCTGTGGTGATGAGGTAGGTCAAATATCAAGCCTGCAGGTTAAATCCACAAATCAGGGTGTGTAGTGTTCCTAACCAGAGCGTTATTGTACATCAAGGAGTTAGTGACCACATAAAAATGGATCTGGTCAGGCTGGTCAGTGTGTGCAGATTTGTGCTAAGTCATGCTGCACATGCTTCTTGGTGTCCAGGGCTATACAGTGCTGAACGTGTCATGTGGCTTCACCTGCTAATCACAATGGAGAACCTCACAGATGGTGCCAAACTGGGACCCTGTGATGATGCTGCCTGTGTATCCTTGTCTTTATCTTGAAGTGAAGCAGCATTTTTCTGTATAAGTATACTGTCATTCATCAGTAGAAATGATAAACAGAACCTACCCATAAAGGTGTAAAGATCACACCACCAGTGAACCTCTGCACGCATGGGATATGCACAGTGTGCTGTTCCCTGAATAAAGATCCATCCAGTGCTGCACCGCTTGGGGATCTGACCACTGGAAGGGATATAAAGTTTTCTATGCTATATTCTTTTCTCCTCTCATGTAATTTCCAATAAAATGCACTTTAGTAATTTTCTTACTGGTTTCCAAAATGAACGCTTGCAGTGGTAAATTACAGGGTCCGTCTTGGTGAGGTTCATGGCCAGGCACAGGCATGCAACTTAGCAAGAGCAAGAGACCCACAATCAAGGGACTCAGTTTAAATTCTTCTCTTCAGTGAGGAGGATGTAGACCCCCATGGAGGCATTTCACAGCTTTGACACAAATACTGCTCTAATTCAAAGCTTGGCAGTGGCTTCAGATGTGCCTGAGCCCATGTAGTCAAACTTGCAGGAGAGGGATAAATGTTCTCCAGAGCAGAGTTTTCTGAAGTCCTGAGTGTTATGGAGGCAATGACAGAGGCTGGCTATTCAGTGTATCTTCTGACACAGGAACTTAATGGTATTAAAAGAGGTTAGTAGAAAGCAGTTAAAAAACCCCAACACACACAGAGGTAGCTGACAAGAGGTAGCTGACAACAAACAGCTAAATGATGGAACTCATGGTCAAGAAATGCTGGAGATGATAAAATTTTACATTATTTTAAAGGAAGGCTGGACAAAACTGTGGAAGAGAAATCCATTGAGAGGAAACAAATATATAGAAAATTCTACCAGCTATTTAGGTTCCAGGACTGACAACAGCCAGTGTTAGGACCCTGAGACCACAACCAGCTTCAGTTGATTTCCCCAGCACCCTCTGCATATGGGTCTAGAGCCTGTTTTGGGCACTGGTACCATTTGTGAGAGGAGGACACTAACTGTCCTTGGCTGCAGCAGACCCTGTAATGAATGACAAAAACTCATTGTCTGCGAAATCTCTAGTCAGACAAGCATACAGTACCTCTGCTTGAGTGTAATTAACAAAGAGTGGACAGAGAAATGGGGCAGAGATGTTTGGAGAAGAAAAAGAGAGAAGACATGGGGATATTATTAAGAAGGGACTGTTATTAGGAGCACATCTGAAGGCACACCTCTGGGGCATTGCAGCCACAGGCAGCTCATGCCAGGGCAGTGACACTCCAGAGGGACTGCAGCCTGCTGGTCACTTATGCTAAAGCAAGGATATCGCTGTGGAACTACAGCCCCTGAAGCGGACTAGAGCACAGGATAAAAGTGAGCAGCAACAACTGCCAGATATAAACAGTTATAAACAGATATAAACAGATGTAAACAGATATAAACCCAGCCTGACCTCTTCCATTACCTCCTTCTTCACCAAAGGGACTGGGGAGCACTGAGTGTAAAAAGGAAGCTGAAACTAGTAAGCATAATAAGAGACTTTTTGTACTGAAGTTCAATGTGGGAGAGCAGGATGAAAGGTCTGTTTCATAGTTTATTACATTGGTTTTGTCAATACTCAAATCAACAACAAAAATGTTATGGTAATCAGCAAGAAATTAAGTGAAACTCCCCAAGTTGAGGCTGTTGCCCACAACAGAAGCCTGTTTCAGCCCAGAGGTAGCACTGAAGGACTCTGTAGGTTCCCGTCTCCAGTTCTGCCTCCTGACAGACCTCAGACTCAAGCCTCGTCTCCAGGCCCATGCCTTTTGCTCATAAGTGTATGACAGAGCTCTGAGTGCACTGATGCCTTAAATTGGCTACCTAGAAACAGAGACCAGACAGGAATAAAGGAAAAAAAGGTGGTATTTATTCAAAAGGCCTTCAGGTGCACACTTTGGGGTCCAGAGGTCCTGCCTCAGTGGATCCCAAAGTGGACGCTCTGGTCACAAGTGCTTCACACTTTTATATCAACATCAATTCACCAACTAGAACCCAGCCAATGATGTGATTTCCCCCAGCCTGCCCCCCTCTTCCCAAGATGATGGTTTACAGTTCTTGTTGGATGTCCTTGAAGAGCAAGTTAGAGGTTTTGTTATGTCTATCTTTGCACAGAGAACAGCATAAGAGAACAGCATTTAACAAGCTACAGAAAACTTCAGAGTTACACTAGCAGTACAGGATTTGAAAAATATAAAAGTTAAAACCTAAGGCATCATTACTAATGAATTTTAATAGTCCTGCTCAGCCATACCTGGAGCCTCTCTCACACCTGTTACCCAGGAGCTCTAAGCTATGTGCTGGACTTTGAGTTCCCCTCCATATTACATCAGTGGCATGTCAGTCTCCAGTTCAAACACAGCTGTGCCCATTCCTAGCCAAGGACTTCTAGAGTGACCTTGATCCTGCCCTGTGATCACTGGACCTGGACCTACCTCTGCTGAGTGAATTGGCTTTGTGGTCAATGTTGTCTTTGCACTTGCCTCATAGCCATGACGTTGCCTTATGACCTGGACTGTCCGTGATCTCTGGGCCTGCTCTGCTCAGCTGCTGAGCCCTGGCTGGAGAGACTCCTGCACCGCCAGCTGCAGCATCCCCATTCCCTCCTGGTTTGCTCCTCCTTGGGGAAAGCTGGCCCTTGCTGTTCCCTGACAGTGAGCTCAGTCCTCCCTGAGCCCTCTGCCAAGCACTGAGGAGCCTGGGTCTCCAGTCACACAGGGCCTTGTCCTTAAAACCTTCCTGATCTCCACAAAGCATTCACTCGTTACTCAGAGCCAGGCTCCTGAGTGAAGCCCCTTCCACCCAGCCAGACTATCCTGCTCCTGACAGCCTCCAGGGCCAGTTGGGGTGGCCTGACCAGCTCAGTTCCCTCACTCAGGGCCTGACCTCACTCAGTTCCCAACCTCTTGTGCCAGGTCTGTTTCCTATCCACCATCCCTGCCCCAGCTCTACATCCCCTGAAACAGCCCACTAGCACCCCACAGCCAGTGAGTCACTATAAGTGAATCCCTCCCTAAAGAGCAAGGGCACACTGTCCTCAGAGGCGAAGCTGCTGGTCTGAGCCCTGAAGGCACTAGAATCCCTCAGTGGCCCTGATCTTCCATGGGACCTGCCCCCACTGCCCAAAGCCCAGGACCCCATGTCAACCCCCCCAGGGCCATCAGCCCCTGCCCCAGTGACACCACACCACCTGCCTGGCCGTGTGACTTCTTGAGACCAACTTGTGCACTGATTTCCTGGCTTGAACTTGAGCCTACTCTGTCACCACTGACCTGCCTGGTAGTCACTGGATCTGATTGCAGCCCTCACGTGTGGATAGACTTCCCAGCTTGGTTTTGGACATGCCCTGTCACTATATTGCTTCATGTTCTGAAGGCTTGGTTGGACCTGTCACCCTTTCAGGTTCCTTTTCCTTTGCTCAGGTGCTATGAGTCTGGGACCTGCTGAGTGTTTGCTTTCATTTCACAGGGAGCAAACTCTCATTTCTCCCTAACCTTAGGCTCTGTAGATGCACCATGACCCTGTTTCTTCTCTTGCTGTGTCCATGGCTGTTGATGTATGCTGTTACTGACATTTGGTCCTGTTTCCCTGTGATTAGATATTGTGGTGTGGCATCCAACAGTGAGGGCGCTCCCTGTGGGCTGGCTCTCAGCTCAGCTCACTGTCCTCATGGAGCAGTCCTGCTGCTGCTGCTCCTGGCAGTGATGCCTTAAAGGGCTACCTAGAAACAGAGACTAGACAGGAGTAAGGGAATAAAGGTGGATATTTATTTGAAAGTCCTTCAAAGGTACATGCTGGGGTGTGCAGAGGGTGATGGCCCAATGGGTCCCAAGATGGATGACAGGTCAAAAGTTCTTCACACTTTTATAAGTTTGGTCCATTTGCATATCAGCACAAATTTGCCAATTAAAACTTTAGTTAATGATGTAATTTCCCCAAGCTTACCCCCCTTTTCAAGATGTTGGTTTACACATTTTGTGCCTAGGACAGTCTGGGTGTCCTTGAAGAGCAAGCTAGAGAGGCTTTGTTATATTTGTCTTAGCATAAGAGAGCAGCAGCTAACGAGCTACAGAAAACTTCAGAGTTACACTAGGAAATCCAGGATTTGAAAAAATATAAAAGTTAAAACCTAAGGCATCAGCACTACAGCCAACTTTCCACCCAAAACATTGCTTATTCAGCTCTAATGTGACTACAAGGATATTCTTGGAGATTATCCTGAAGGCCTTACTGAAGTCAGGGGTACAGTATCCTCTGCAGTCCCTTTTTTATAGAACAAGCTGCCCATCCTAGAGACCAATGATGTTAGTTAGGAGAGATTTGTCCTTGGTTAATCTATGCTGGTTTTCCCCATCATCGTTTACTCCTTTGCATGTCTCAAAATGTTCCCAGGAGGCTTTACCTGGAAGCCTTCTGTAGGGATTTGAAGTTAAATACAATTGTACACCAGGGCGTTAGTGACCCACATAGCACTTGGCAGAAGAAGGCACAGGCCTGGGCTTGCTGAGCATGTAGGTTGGTTCCCTATCGTGTGCTGACCTGCACATTGCCCTGGGCTCCAGGATGAACCTTGTGTGCAATCAGAAGGAAGGAACCCGAAGATAGCTCCCACTTGGCATGAGTGGTGGCATCCCCTGCATCCTTGCATTTGTCATAAAGTGAAGCAGCAAGATTTCATGTGAACATCCTTCTGTTTCCCAGAAGAAATTGTTTTCTTCTTTAAAAATTCCTGCAAGCATAAAGACCAAAGTGTCAGTGAACACCTGTCTCTGTGGAGGCATAGGTGGCATTGTGGCGACTGATGGTCTGTCCAGTGCTGCACAACTTCAGATGAGGGAATGTGAGATTACCTACATTACCCTCCTTTTCCTCTAAATGTTAGCTGCAATAAATGGTATTTTAAGCAGTATCTTAGAGACTGCACCTTTCTTGATACAGGTCACAATGAGTATTAACCCTTAGTGCCTTGCAGCAGTGCACAACAGCTTTTCAGTCACTGCAAAGACCTGCAGTCTCCTCAGTTTTCCTCCTTTTCCTTTCTGAAAATTAGTAACTTGTTTGAATCATCAGGAACCTTCTCCAATCATTCTGACTTTTCTTGAGTGTTCTTTTTGCTGTTGTACCTAAGGAAACTTTTCTTACTGCCCTTCATAGCCCTTGTCAGTTTTCCCTCTAACACAATTTTTGCTTTTCAGATTCCATCGCTGCATGCATGGTGAAAGCTTCTATACTCCTGCCTGGTGGATTCTCCTTGCTTTCAACTCTTGTACACTTTCTTTTTGCATTTGAGCTTGGACAGAATGAAGGCACCTTCTTCATCAGAGATACTGCATATTACTTCCACAGGAAGATATGTGGTTCTGAGTCAAATATTCCCATCCAACCCATTGCTGGCCTGTGGTATGTGATCACTGAAAATAATGCCATGAAGGTTACATCAACCTGATGTGACCTATGTCAG
Organism: Erpornis zantholeuca; assembly: GCA_013400515.1. Lineage (NCBI taxonomy): Eukaryota > Metazoa > Chordata > Aves > Passeriformes > Timaliidae > Erpornis > Erpornis zantholeuca. The sequence goes on along the minus strand of VZTN01002649.1, from coordinate 24,215 downwards.
ATCAAATACCCATGGGGGAGCAGTAAGAAATCATCATCTGCACAATGAAATCTAAGCCTGTGTCAGGTTCCAGTGAATAAAGGAATGTAAGATGCTATACTGGGTATTGCAATGACAACTAAGAGCAATGGCAAATGCCCTGTCAGAGTCTGAGAGATCAAGGCAGCACTGCAGGCAACAGTGTACACCTCCAATGGCATAGAGCTGTTGCAAAAAGTGCCAGGTGGGCTATGAGCACCTGTCTGAAGGAGTTTGACCTGATACTTTATCTGCTTTGTACTGGGGAATAAACAGAACTACAGAACATTGAAGAGAGAAACCATCATTGATGGCTGCAGCACCTAGGTCTGAAATGATAACAAGTTAGACAGTCAGCTGCAATTGGTAAATCTCTCTGTGAATGATTGCCTCTGTCCGTGGTTGAAAGCCAGCTTCTAGAGTCACAATGTGGAATGGAGACAAACACAAATTAATATGCTCCTTTCTATTGGCAAAAGAGCAGGAACAAGGACAGAACAAAATCCTGAGTTCTGCGTAGGTTTTTGTGATTGGATGACCTGGTCTGTGAGCTGACCTGGACTTCATATCCTTTTGGATAAGAAGTACATTTTATACTGTCAGTTGTCCAAAATTCAGGTACTCAAGAGTCTGTTGGTTTAGGGACAGCTCCACAATGAAATGCCTGGCAGAGGAAAGGGCAACGGAGCCTTAGCTGACCTCTTTCTTGGGACAAGCATTGTCAAACAAGGATGTGTGACTGAACAGTTTGTACTGCTTTGCACAACTATGTTGGACAGGACAACTTATTGCCAGCTGTCCCAAGTAGCATTCCAAGTGTAGGAAGGTTTGCTTACTCTCTCTAGACCCCACATCAAGAAGACTGTACAAGACATTTTAGTGTTGATGCTATGCTGATGGTCTGCTCTGTTTGCTGCTCTCTTTGATGGTCTGCTGATGGTCTGCAGTTTTAATTTGTTCCTGGGTATATTCTGTCACTTAAAACTGGCCTTGTATTAACTCCCGGTCTGGGCACAGAAAACCACACCAGACCCCTCAGAAAAAGCACAGCTTGCCTTTATCATGCATTGTCACAGCAGAGCTTATTATCCTCCATGTATTTGCTTATTGTGGGTGTGTTCTGAACCTGAAACTCCAATTCTTGGAGAGAAAACATGATTTTTGTATTACACATGGAACAAAGACCTTCATTAAATGCATACAACGCTGTTCTATAGGCTGGAACCAGGACACTACACAGAAGTCAAATTCACCAGGTATAAAAAAACACTGGGGTAATTTTAATTCTATTCTTGCAGTGTGAGGATGTGAAAAAAATGAACACTGATAAAATAGCAGCCGCTTCCTGAATCCATTTGTAGGTCCTAAAATACAGGCCATATATGATGAGATGGACTTGTGATACAGGTCTGGACACTTCTGTAATTCATACATGATAGACCAGCCTAAGGGAATGGGAATCATGGTTGTTTGGCTGAGAGTCTTGAAGGACATTTGAAAGGCGGATTTCACTGAGTTAAATACACTGACCAACTCTTACATGCAGCAATGGAAGACCAGTGTGGTAGAAGTAGAACTAAACCCAGGTGAACACAGAGTGGTTCTGAACAGAAAAGGGATAAAGAGTGAAAATAGTGGCATAAATCTGAGATGCACTATAAACAATGTGAGAAAACAGCTTATTAGGTGAAAACACACAGGACTGAAGAATCAAAGAGTATCTTATACTGGAAGGGAACTACAAGGATCATTGAGTTCAGCTCTGTGCTCCTCACAGGACTACTTACAAATAAAGCATATGACTAAGAACATTGTCCAGACACTCACTGAACTCTGATACACTGGGTGCTGTGACTACTTCCCTGGGGAGCTTGTTTCAGGGTGTGACTGACCATCCTCTGGATGAAGAAACTTTTCCCAGTGTCCAATCTGAGCTTGCCTTGATGCGGCTTCATTCCATTCCCTTGGGCCCCATCACAGGTCACCAGAGAGAGGAGAGCAACACCTTCCCCTCCACTGCTCCCACTGAGGAAGTTGTAGGTGAGGTCACTCCTCAGCCTTCTCTTCTCCAAGCTGAACAAGCCAAATGACCTCAGACACTCCTTGTAGGTTTTGACCTCGAGGCCTTTCACCATCTTTGTCACCCTCTGTACACACTCTTAGAGTGTGACATCCTTCTTACACTGAGGTGCCCAAAACTGCACACAGGACTTGAGGCCACATCAGTGCAGAGTAGAGTGCACTACTGCTCTTTACTATGACTTTTCTCTTCTGAGAAATCACAGAATCATAGAATGGTTTGGGTTTTAAGGGACATTAAAGATCCTGCCTGCCTTTGGCAGGGTCAATCACCTCCCTCAACCAGCTGGTCATGCTGTACCTGATGCACTCCAGCATGTGGATGGCCTTTTTGGCTACCAGGACACACTGCTGACTCATATTCAATTTGCCATCGACCCAAACCTGCAGATCTCTTTATGCAGGGCTGTTCTTAACCTCTCATCCCCCAGTTTGTACTTGCAGTGAGGATCAGCCTATCACAGATGGAGAATCTTGCACTTGCTCTTATTAAATTAAATACATTTGGTGACTGCTGAGCTCTCCAGCCTATCCAGATCTCTTTTTCAGACCCTTGAGGGAGTCTGCAGCTCCTCCTAGTGCAGCATCACTGCCATATGCCCACTTTGGCATGTTCTCTTCAACTTTTTCATCATCATCTTAGAAGGATGACAGATAATCATTATTTTGTGGGCACAAAGCTTAAAAGGAAAGTAAGGTGTAATACATGTCCTGTGACTTGGGGTCGAGGCACACCTCCCGCTTTTTAATCATATGTCAGGTTTCCTTCTGGCTACCTAGCACTAGAAAGCACTTCTGCCTGTCCTGATGTCTGTGTTACCACCTCATGTCCTGAGCTACACATGAGCAGAGAACAACTCATCCAGGGGACTATAGATTTATACAGCACTTTTATTTTCACAAGAGGAAGCAGACTGAGACAAAGAACATTGCACTGCCTAAACTTTTGACAGCAGTACAGGAAACCACTCTTTTTAACAGAGATCANGTGCTTTGCAGAGGTCAGAATGGTTTCTTAACTGTTTGTCCATTCTATTATTTCAATACAGAACAATAGCTTTTACAAGTGAAATGCTTTCGTAACTGAAATATATTTGCTATTGTATATTATGATTGTCCCACAGACCATGAACACTCTTCTACCTGGATTTCACAGTTCCTCCGTCATCTGTCAGGCCATTAAGTTACTCACGGAAGATCTGAGAGATACATTGCAAGTGCATACACAAATACATTTGGAACTGACTGTTTTTTACTTTGTCTAGTTATTCTTTGCTGTTAACCCCTGAGAATAAAATACTTTGCTATAAAAAAACCACATATACAAAGATCATTAATAAATATTCCAGCTTCTCAAAGAAAATGTTTCTTTTTTTGACTTTCATCTCAATTGGTTTTGTCACATGCACCCTTCTTTATTTCCCCAGTTTTGTTAGCAGAATAGAAGGTTAAGTCCTGCTGTCCCTTCTCTTCTGTCTAGCATGGTGGCATTTTGTACATTCAGAAAGGATCACTTGAAAGAGAGTTCTGGTCTATTATTACAACCATAATAATAAATTGACTAATTATTGAAATATTGACTAATAACTGCTAATTATGTGTGACATCACTAAGGTTTTCACATTTTTTGTTTTTACTGCCATCCCCTTATCTGCTTGCAAATGAGGCATCATTTTCCGGCCTATTCTCCAGCCCAATGGCCCTGATGCACTGGTGAAAAGCACTGTAATACAGAATAAAAAACTAATATTTGTTCTCCCTTTAATCAAACATGAACTCATTGAAGCAAAAAACTGACCCAATACCATTAATTTATTTTTATGGTGTCAGAAGTCAAACTTCTGAAGGACAGCAATGGGTGGGTCACAACTCAGATTGTATAAATTCCCATGGCCTCAGCCAGTATACCCACATACAGCTAGAAAGCTGTATTGTCTTTGGTGCTGAGGCTTGAAGGTAAGCATTTCTCTAGGAAAATTTACCTTCTCACTGTACTATTTCTTGTTTCTGAATAAACTTAAAAAGAGAGAAATTATTGTTTTGTGCTTGATATTTTTCAGGACAGAATATTCACATGATATTCTCTACAAATCTCACCTGTGTATATGCATTCTGCACTATTTTATTATGTGTAAAATCTGAATATTTGTGGTTTTGGGGAGATTTTCAAAGTTATTCTTTGTGGTTAAAATATTATTTGGTGCTCAAAACATGATTTTATTTCAGAGCATCTTATCCTCTCATCCAGTATCTTTTAAGATTGATTTTGACAGACAAGTAGTACATTTTCTTGCTTGACCTCTGGTTCAAAAGAGTGCATTGAGAGCAGAACTGTGGTGTTCAGTGAATTTGCTAAGTTTATTTTAGTGTGAAATTTCTCTAAGAGTTGCATTCCTGAAAAATACAGTTGGTGAACACAAAAAAACCATAAAAAGGTGAGTGGACGGACAGATGTACAATTTTAAAATAACTTATAAAGGGAACATGTACACAGAAAGGGAAGTGAGAAAAATATGCGTATGTCTGTATGTGTATATCCAAGAGGCCTGTCACAAAACACTTCGGTGGAGTTTAACACTACAAGGAGAAATTTGAGAGCCCAGCATTTAGCTCCTGCATAAGTGAATGGATTTTGAAAAACAACAATTTAATTTCTCAGACTGGTTATAATCTAAGAAAATATAGCATATTTAAGCAAATCAAGCTGTATCTAAAAGCACAATATAATGAAACGTGAATTTTGTGCATCAGTCTTGCTCCTAGACTGGGTAACCTTAGACAAATTGTATTGCCTATCCATTACTAAAACAAGGGTAAAGCTACAGGCCTTTGAAGATCTACTGACAGTAAGTACTGTGCAACTAATAGATACTTTACTACATCTACTTACTTAAAAAAAAATAGCCAGGCTCTGCTTTTACCTGTATCTGTCCAAACCTAGAGCAAATGCAACTATAATTTGCACTCAAATTTCCAGCTTTGCAGGTATCTCAAATAGATAATATTTTCCTGTTTTCATCAAGCTAGTACAAAGTACTACGGAATTCTAGCTTTCAGTGAGTGAAAATAAGCACAGGCAATTGTTTTTTGACTGTCTTGAAAAGGTAAACAGAAATCACACACAGATTCCAGACCTCTGAGGAACACTTACAAAAAGGTAAAGGTATAGAAATGCAGAAGGAACCAGATTTGTGAAAACAAAGTTTCTAACATGCATGAGAGGTGACACAGCAATAGATATGTTAACACAAAATGATTTCCAAACTACATGTTGATATTTTATTGCCTGAAAACTCCCATTAAAGTGCATGTGCCTTGTGTGTATGGTGTTCCTATCACTAATTGTTATTGTGCTTCTGCTCTTTGCTCCAGGCAATACTGTGGCACAATGGCCTCCATTGGTCCAGTGAGCACGGAAGTTTGTTGTGACATATTCAGGGAGCTGAGAAGCCAGAGTGTCCGGGACAATGTCTGCTTCTCCCCTCTGCTCATCATTTCAACCCTGTCCATGGTCTACATAGGTGCCAAGGATAACACCAAGGCTCAGATAGAAAAGGTGAGATTACATTTAAGGATTTAAACCCTCCATCTGCTCAACAAACCACAGCCCTTAATTATATGACAATGTCCCTCAGAGGCTAAAAAATGTGGATCCAGAGTTATCAAAGGCTGTGGCCACCTTAAACTCCCATACTGTTAAACAAATGCATCAGCTTGAAATCTTGAAACTGGATTTAAATTTTATCATTGTTAGCAGTAGAATCTTAAAGACAAAAGCACATTCGAGTGATCCTTTTTTTTGGGTAAGGAAAGGAGACAAAATCTCTAGTGAAAGAGCCAAAACAAATCCCCAGACTGTAAAGTGTTTAATGTGTTTCCTACAGCTCTGACTATCTTCAAAGAGAGTGGCTGGCTTGGTACCTATAAGAAAGTTGGTATTATTAGTAGGACACACTGGAGCTGAATCCTAGATGTTCAATAGAAGAAAGGATCATCTAAGCAGGCAGTAGTTGGCATGGCTATTCAGAGATGATACAGATAGATTGCATTTTTTGAGTCATCCAGCTTCTCAGTTAATAGGGTTGCTTCAAACAGTTTGTGTTAATCTCAGTTGCATAATCTTTCTCCTGTCATACCAGTTATTTCAACTACTGTTACTCCTAATTACAGGCTATCCACTTGGATAAAATCCCAGGATTTGGAGAGAGCACTGAATCTCAGGTACAGAAATAATTTAATCTCCCTCTCTGTGTCAGTTTCTCCTGGGAGTAAAAATTATCAGATAAAGCAGTCTCCTAGCAGTTCCAACCCTACTCCAACGTGCAGCTCATCCAGCATTTTTGGGAACATTTCATTCATAAGAATGGACAGAGGAGGCAGGTAACAGAGGATTCAGAGCAGGCATAAAAGGAAACCCATCACCATAATATTGGGCCAATAGGGGGAAATTATAGATAGTTGTATGATTAGGCAAAGTAGATGGGTGCTACTGGTTAAACAGGACTGGTTGGGAACAGAGAAAAGCCTACCTGATCTGCTGGAGCTAGATTATTGTGGCAGGTAATTAAAAGCCCCCCTCATTCAAAAAGATATGAGGAAATAACAGTAGAAAACCATCACTTAATTATATATATTACAAAATTACAACATCAGCATAGGATGAACAGTTTTATTAGCAGAAGCATCTGAACTACTCTACTCCTTTCATACAGTCTGTAACACCTATTCATTATTAAAACCAGAATAACATCATCTGTCTTTTTATTTGTATCCATGTCAATCAGTGTGGCACATCTCTGAGCATCCACACTTCACTTAAGGACATCTTCACCCAAATCACCAAACCAAGTGACAATTATTCTATTAGCATTGCCAGTAGACTTTATGCTGAAGAGAAATACCCAATCCTGCCGGTAAGTTGCTCTAAGATCTGATCTGAATGTCAAAGCCGTAACTTTCTGTAATGCAAAAAGCACTGTCAAAAGTCTAGGTTCTGCTAAATAAATTTTCTTCCATATGGAAAGATTCTCTCCATCACAGCCCTAATCCTTTAGAGTCTTCAGAGACAATGTGACTAGCCAAAAAGATGTTTGTCCAAAGTACAATAAAGATGCAATCAGGTTAAGGTATAATTGATAAAGGTAATTTTTGTTGGCAAGAGATATCTCCAACTCTTTTCTCAACTTGCAAAACAAACCTGAAAAATAACTTCAGGTTCGCAAAAATATTGCAAGGTTTTCCAATGAAAGGAACATTTAATTTGAAATTAAAGGAAAATACCATTTCAAAATTAAAACTTTAAAATTGGGTAAAATTTAAAAAACATCCATACTTAACTGAAATGAATGTTGGTTTTGGATCAAACTCAGTTCTGGAAAACATTATTTAAAATGTGGGCATATAATCTTGCTTGAAACAGTGCATGTAAAACATTAAGATGCTTATGAAATAGCTTATGGTTTACTGATTAGCCTTAATAAGCAGATTGCTCATATCTGTTAATTTCATTCTTGCCTTTTACATTTGCAAAATGCTTTGACATTCTGGTCTTAAATGGCATGCTCTTTCTTTGCAGGAATATGTACAGTGTGTGAAGGACCTGTACAAGAGAGGCTTGGAATCGATCAGCTTCCAAACAGCTGCAGAAAAATCCAGAGAGATCATAAATTCCTGGGTTGAAAGTCAGACAAATGGTAAGAGGAAGCCAACTATCAGCATAGGTATTTTCCCTTCTGCCACTGTGTTAGAACAACAGATGAGAACACTTAAGTCAGGTGATGAAAAACCAAAAACTCTCCCTCTGCTCATTCTCTTGGATACTAGATCAGTTTCCAGTGACAGAACTATCATCTAACTTTTTTTTCTTCCTCAGACACACCCCTGTTAGAGGACTCTCTCTATCTGTAGAGGCTTTGTGGATATGTAATACTTCCAGTACTTATAAAAGGGACAGCACTAAAATATGCTTTGTACACATCGACAAATTGTTTGACACCAATGTTTCAACTTTTGCTTGAAACAAAAAGTATTAAATGTTTGGTTGGGAGACCATCCTGGGATAAAAAGTTCCAATGGTTCTTCCTGTTGTCACAAAGTATACTCATTTTCTAACAAGTAAATCTCTGGATCTTATATCTCTCACTATAATTCTTTATAGGGAGAGAAACTACAGCCATTGCCAACAGAAGTAAGCAAATCAACCTTGGAACAACAACAGCTACAAAACCAAAATAATGTCCCTGCCCTACACCCTCCTTCCCACAAGCCCTTTACCCTCCATTTAATATTGTAATTGACAAGTAAGATGCATTATACACAGATGTGTTATACATGTTCTCTCTTCCTGTGCATTCTTGAAGGGACGATCAAAAATATCCTCCAACCAAGCTCTGTGAGTTCTCAAACTGACATGCTCCTGGTCAGTGCCATTTACTTCAAGGGACTGTGGGAGAAAGCATTTAAGGAAGAAGACACCCAGACAGTTCCTTTCAGAATTTCTGAGGTATGTGGGCATACATCACTTTAAAGGTGTCACCTTCTAGAATTTATGAAGGGAGTAGAAAAGTTGTTGTATAATCTTCCTGAAAAAGAGCAGTTATCAGCTTTAACCCTAAGTAGGCATTTCTATACTCTAGGAATAATCTTTGTGAAAACTGTATTATTTTCTTTGGTTTTGCAGCAAGAAAGCAAACCTGTGCAGATGATGTCTCAGATTGGTACATTTAAAGTGGCAGAGATCCCTTCTGAGAAATGTAGGATCCTGGAGATTCCATATGCTAGTGGGCCACTGAGCCTGTGGGTGCTGTTGCCTGATGACATCTCTGGCCTGGAGCAGGTATGGCCTTGACACCCGGGTTTCAGAAAACTACAAACATGGTGAGATGCAGGTGCTGAAAAGCTCTTCATAATAAAGTTATCTTAAAGCACATCACCAGCACAGGTCTGAATATTGGCAGCATGGGATTGTTGCACAGGGGCACACAACTGCCTCAGTGGCCCTGCAAAAGTTTGTGCTGAGGATGGATTGCTTCAATGGGTAAAATTGTTGTCACTGCAGAACAGACTCCTCTCAGATAAGCAGCTGTTACTCCAGCAGCTTGAGCTCCACAGCTTTTATATCTAAATTCCTGCATCCTGAGAAACTTCCTGAGAAGTTCATATTAGCTTGAGTAGTTGTAATTATTGAATGGTTTGACAGCCTTCAACATGCTTCCTTCATGCCTTCAACAGTTAAAATATCTAGAAATTGAATATGAGGGGTACTGGAATGATTAAAGCAATTTCAGAAAGTAAAATGACATATATGTCATATAGTACATGACATATTATCATTGATATGAACAGAATACAGGCATGGGATATTGCCATTAGCAGGAATGGAACTGGAAAAGTTATGTAAAAAATTTGAGTTCATTGAAATGATTCCACACTAACTCAAAGAACCTAAATTATAAAAATAAAGAGTCATTTTAACACTGCTAAATTTCTACGGTAATAATTGAAAGCTCATTTATTACTGAAGAAATTCAGCTGTGTTCAAATGGCTCTCGATACTTCAAGAATTAATAATTGGTTACCATTAACACTTCCTTAAATGTAGATAGAGCTTACAGCTCATAAGCACAGAATGATTTTGGAATATATTTCTGAAGAAAATAAGATAAATAGGCAAGACCTTTGGTGAAATTTGCTGAGTAGCCATCTAATTAAGACTATTAATTGGCAGTGAGCCTATTAAAGATAAAGGAAGCAGGACAGAGAAGAGAGAGTCATGGTTTGCTTTCCTCTCCTAGACACTTTAATCCATATATACCCAGAAAATATACCATGACAAGAGCAATCCATTTAAGAGAAAAAACCCACAAATGGAACTGCATTACTACAAAAGAAGCTGTGCTCTCTTCCCAGAGATCTAATTTGCTTGTTTTGTTGCAGCTTGAGACCTCAATCACCTCTGAAAATCTCAAGGAGTGGACCAGTTCTAGTAAGATGGAAGAGAGGAAGATTAAAGTTTATCTCCCCCGCATGAAGATTGAAGAGAAATATAACCTCACATCTGTCTTAAAATCCTTGGGCATCACCGACCTGTTCAGCTCATCAGCCAATCTCTCTGGCATCTCTTCGGCAGAGAGCCTGAAGGTGTCTGGAGCATTCCATCAGGCATTTGTGGAAATCTATGAAGCAGGCAGTAAGGTGGTAGGCTCATCAGGACGTGGGGTGGATGACACAAGTGTCTCTGAAGAGATTCGGGCTGACCATCCTTTCCTCTTCTTCATCAAGCACAACCCAAGTGACAGCATCTTGTTCTTTGGCAGATGCGTTTCCCCTTAAAGAGAGGAAAGCTGAAAGAGTTTCTGTCCCTCACAGCAAGACCCAAAGCGCTGCAGTATCAAGGGTAAAAAGAAACACAAACTTTCTCTTTCATCCATATTTTCTAAAACCAGAAGGCTTTATTTAAAAAAAAAAAAAAAAGTTAAGGCAGGGATATTATGCCATGAAAACAGCCTTTGCCTTTCCTTTCTGCAAAGTATTATTATTTACTCATGGATGTTCAGGGAATGAAAATATGACCCCAAGAAAGCATGAGCGTTAACAGTGATGTTCCTGGTGCAATTTAACAATAATAGTGCCGAATCATCACACTGAAGAAACACAACACCTTTTTTTCGGGAAAAAAAAAGCAGTCTTCTAACTAAGCCAGGTTTCTCTATGGACAAATTTTGTGGTGATTCTTCTGGAATAAGTCACTCAAAATTTCCTAGATTAAACGCTAAACTACCACCAACCAAACTTACTCTGACAAAGCAATTGATTTTTCTTTCTACTCATGATACTGCAAGGCTCTTCCTCACTTTCTAAAGAGGCATTAGAAGAATATTATAATTCATATTTCTTCTTATATTCATAAGTCTTTGTAGCTCAGTCATCATGACCAAACATGGCTGGTTGCTATTCAAATTTTCTCCATGTATCCCTGTACACAATGGGTCTTGTGGATGTACACTTTTGCTCCTTTAATCATAATAAAAACTTACTTAAGCAAATTCATTTCATTTGGAGTATTTTAAGTGCACCTGGGACAGGGTAATCTTGGTTATGTGTGCAAGTGCGGGGCTTTGGGTGGACGACGAGTCGAACATGAGTGAGCAGTGCCCTGGCAGCCAGGAGGGCCAAGCTTGTTCTTGTGGGGCATCAGGCACAGCATTGCCAGCTGGGCAAGGGAGGGGATTGTCCTGCTCTGCTCTGCTCTGGGGCGGCCTCACCTTGAGTGCTGGGGGCAGTTTTGGGTGACACAGCATAAGAAGAACATCAAACTGCTGGAGTGTGTGCAGAGGAGGGTGACTGAAAAGGTAAAAGCTCTCAAGGGCAAGAGGAGTGTCTTAGGTCACTCCTCAGGACACTTATGAGGAGTGTCTGAGGTCACTTGGCATGTTCAGCTTGGAGAGGAGAAGGCTGAAGGGTGACCTCTTTACTGCCTACAGCTTTCTCAGTGGGAGCAGTGGAGGGGGAGATGCTGTTCTCTTCTGTCTAGTGACCAGTAAGAGCATGAGGAAATGGAATGAAGCCATATTGGGATTGGACATTAGGAAAAGTTTTCTCATCCAGAGGGTGGTCACTGGAACAGGCTTTCCCAGAGACGTGGTCATGATGCCATGTCTGTCAGAGTTCAAGGAGTATCTGGACAATGCTCTTAGTCATATGATTTATTTATAGATAGTTCTGTGAGGAGCAGGGGGTTGGACTCAATGATCCTTATGGGTCCCTTCCAACTTGAAATATTCTGTTTCTGTGATTCTTCTATCTGAGTTGATTCAATGATTCCAGAGAGGTAAGAAATGAGAGTCTGTCCTAATTCTGGGTTAAGATGCAATATTGAGATGAATTTTCTGCCAGGAAGGCACCAGAGTGACCCTTACTCACTCATGCATGCCACTCAAACTAGTCAGATACAACAACTCCTGCACAAAACATGATTCATCCAGTTTCTCTGAAACAGGAGTTGATAAGCAGTCTAGAAGGTAGCTGCATATGTGCAGAATATATATGTCACTGAGGTACAGCACTGCCTCAGAGAACACAGGCGAAAGGGAAATGGGAAGGTGTTTTTTACTTATCTTTATGGTGTGTTTACAAAGCTTTATGGGCTTTTATTCAGAAGCTAGAGAGAATAATCTTGCTAGGAGATGGGATGTCTACGGCAAGTTATAGTTTTTCTCTGGAATTAGTTATTAATCTCTTTGTCACTGAAGCAAGAAAGGAAACAGAACTGTGAGGAACTGTCACAAAGAAGTACCAGGAAAGTGAAACAGAAAGATTTTGGGGATGCAGGTACTGCAAGAAGGCTAGGCTCTTTCTTGATTCCAGTATGTACAGCACAGCACCAGTGTGGTGGAAGGACTGTGGTGGGATGCTTTTCAGTTCCACCACACAAGATTTGCTTGTTCTACTTGTTCTGGCTTCTCCTGCTCCATCCTCCAAAACAGCACATACTTTGGCAGGACTCAGGGGACACAACTTGCTGATAGCAAACATGGTCTTGCAAAAGGGCAAAGATAACATGACACCACCTTCACTGGTGTGTAAATAGTTCAAATATGTTCCTTCACTTTCCTTTATCTTAGTTGATTGCTGATCAAGAGATAACAAATGGGGAAATTTATTGCAAGAGAGCTAACAACTTGTTTACTATTGTCCTAGAGTTTCTGTTGATCTGCTCATGGAAATAGAGCACCTAAATTCCTAAGGACACTTAATTTTAGAAGATTTGTTCTACTCTTCTGCATTATTTCTGCATTATTTCCAGGCTGTTTTAGTTTTTATCAATTAAAACTTACTTCTTCACAGACAGAAGACATGAAGAAGTACGTCTGCTCCTGTACATAGACGTCTATTTTCAGTGCTACCTCCTGATTTCTGTTGACTTCGGCTGCCAGCACAGCAATGAGCAGTCGTATTCTTGTCCTCAGTAGTCACTCCCTTAAAAGAAATAAACCCCACTCATTCCCAGTCCTGTTTTCAGAAACCATTTTGGAATGTGGCAAATCATGCCCCCATTAAGGAATGGATGCTGGAGTCCTCAGATCCCAGGTGGAGAAATATTTGTTTGAATGCGAAAAATTTCAAGTCTTCCACACCTGTAGCTTCTGTAATTACAGGTACCCAGAGTACAGGCCCCTGTAGGAGGAAGAAGCCCAGATATAGCCCCAAGCCGTGCCAGATATCAGACCTCCACCACTCAGCATGGAACAAGTCCTCTCCTTTGTGCCAAGAAATGAGGCTACAGCTTCTTCTCTCCATCCTCAAGGAAGCAAAATAACCCCATGTCTTAGACTTCAGCTTTCTGCTGTGTCATGAAGTAGAGGTGCATTATGCTGTTGTTTGCCCACGGAATGTCTTTCAGCACAAGTATGGAAGAAGGCTCATAATCACAGTTTTAGGATCTGTCATTAGAGGCTTTTATTGCTCACCACCACATCCCATATATATTTGTAATTTCAAGCATGCAAAGAGACAAAATTAATTCAAAGGATTAGTGAGTTGTGCTGATACAAGACCATACTTGCTTGCTTTCTTGTGGTCTTACAATAGGAAGGTAATTCCATAGAGATGACAGAATTTAACCCTGAGGCCTCACTGTTTATTCCAGTACTAACTGTTCTAATACATAAAAATGCAAGTAATATTGCTTGGTTGAACAAAGTAAGTTATTTGCAAAAATTGGTCTCTTGAAGTTCACAGAGTCAGAGAGTAACTTGTGTTGGAATGGGCAGCTGACAGTCATCTGGTCTTAATTTAAAAAATACATCAGGGTCCTTCCGAGCCAAATGTTGCATATCTTTAAATTTGGAGAATCCACAGCGGTAGGACTAATTTAATTTTAAACATAAATCCAAATATTACAGATGTAGAAATAGTGTAGACTGTCTAGCCAGCTTAGCGTTCTCTCACCAAATGAGAGTTGGTAATACGTGAGAATGAGTCCCACCAGTTCCTTCATTTTGGTTCCCCCATGCCCAGTCCACAAAGCTCTCACTGTTTCCCCTTACTTTTAAACCTCTTGAAGCCAACAGAGAATACCTCTGAAAATCCCAAGGAGTGTTTAGTCACCATGTGAACAGCAAATTCCTGGGAGGATAATAGATAAGAGATAATAGATAGCTTCATGCTACACTCTTTTAGTCCAGAAGCATAATTTATACTTTACCTACATTTAATTGTATAGGAATATCATTGGGATATTGTTTGCATCTGGCTTCTCTTTCCTCACTGTTACAGTATTAAACATCAGAAGAAAATAATTTAATAATATATAGTCCAATTGTCTTGTGAAAGGAACAAACACTCTCAAATTGCATGCTACTCCTAGGAAAACAAATATATCCCAAACTAATTTTGTGCTCTTATTTCTTTAATTAATTCATCACTTTCTTACTTTTCCTAAATGCTAGCAATAGCATCCCACATCAGGCAAACAATGAAAATATTAGTGGCACCTTTAGAGAGCAGGAACAAGTTCCTGGAGGTGAGAAATCCTTACAAGGAAGGCTGACTTCTTAGTCACAGAGGTAAAACTCCAGTTTAGTGGCTCTAATAAGAAGTCAATATGGAGTGGGAGAATAGTGAGGTGCCAGATGTTTTTGTAATGAAGGAAATTACAGATCAAAGGGGGCAGAGGAGGAATCATTGAACTTCACAGGGCTGTGTGTAGGAGCAGTTCCTCTTTCCTCTTCCCTCTTTTCTCTTTCATTCTGCCTCATTTCCCTTGGATGTAGTTCATTAACTATCTTTCCCCAAGGCACTGACTATCCCCACCCTCACCATGCCCTCCTTATTCCTTCTTGCCCTTCAGCAATCTCTACTTCTGCGGGCAGTGAGGGAAGAGGGCAGGGCTGGAGTCAATACTTTATTCTAAGAGAAGAAATGTCAGGGAGAGGAAGAAAGTGGGAGGACAGTTTACCCCTCCTACTGCCTGGAGGGACCATCTGCTATGAATTTATGCAGTGTCAGCTACAGAGGCCAAGCTGGAGCTCAGCTGCATCTGCAGGAGGTGGGGGGAGAGCCCGTTCCTCCAGCCACAAACAGAGAACAGTTGCTCTGCCTTTCCTTACATGTTCTCTGGTAACTTTCCCTAGCCTGATTTTGCCTCTGTTCCACTGAATTCAAATCACTCTTGACCTTGTGTTGTTGTGTGTCTTGTGTGTTGGTCTGTCTATGTTTCCAGAAAAGGAATTAGCAACCACAGAAGCAAGGGACTTAAAAAGGATAAAGGATATTAGGGAAGATAAAGCCAAAGGTCTAGAAAAGGAAGGGAGATAGACCAAGAAGAAAGAAAAGTCTAAAGCAGCTGAAAGGGACTACTGCACTAGTGTCCTTACAGTTGAATCAAAAGAGTTGGAAATGCTTTGGTAAAGAGCAGATGATCATCAGGATAGTTTAAAACAAGGTCCTCAGTGCAATACCCTGCAAGTTCACACTTTTGCAACTCTCACAAAAGTTTAAGGAACAACATGAAAACTTTCCATCTTATTTCACAGAATTGAGAGCAGAAACAAATATGAGATGATCTTGTCTTACTTGTCATGTATCAAGTCATTAATTTCTATTTGGTTATGAAAATCTTACTGACTCGAACCATGCAAAAGGATGTCAGGTCTCAAGAGACTGAGATCCTTGGTGCTACAGGCAGAGAATGTGAGAGATGGAAAGATGCAATGGCAAAGTCATGTTCAAGTGATGCTCATGACACACCAGCTCAGCCAAAGTCCATGCCAGTCTAAAGGGGAAATTCCATTCCAAGCCCTCATTTTTGGTGTTACCCTCTTCCAGGACAAAGCATTACTGTTGCTGTATATGCACTTAATCAGGCAGTTCAGATCAGTTCCAAGATTAGCCTAAAAACAATGAAACTCTGAAGGGGCAGCAAGTGCCAAGCAGATCAGTGAATAGCTAAGATTTCCTGTACACCTCCTTAAGTGAGTATTAGGGAAATTCTCCTACTGAAACTCCTGAAATTAACAACTGCCTTGGGAAATTCCTGGTCATTCCACCAAGGAAGAATATTTGCAATCAAGCTGAATGAAAAATAAAGCAAATATTTAAATGGCTTTCTTAAAAGACCTTCGTTCCTCTATACCCTGCTCTGGTATGTCAGCACAAGGCTCCTGTTTAGGATGGGCTCTTGTTTAGAGAGAGGTTTTGAACATACACTGACTTGATATTCACATTCTTCATTCCATAATGTGGCACATTCTTCACTATAGCACTGGAAGAGGAAGAAGGGATCAGCTTTCTGATTCAGTAGTTGTGTAGCTGACATACAGTTCCACCCTTTGAGAGATTTCTTTGGAAAAAAGACAAGTTTCAGCCAAAGTGCATACAAGCCACACATGCATCATTACTCATACTGCAGCACTGTGTATCATGACTGAGAAATTCAGGCCACTCTTCATATTTTTTATGTCATCTGTGACCTACGATACTTTTAAAATGCTCACCATCTGAGTCATTCAAAGGAAAACTGCACCCTTGCACATATGGAGACAGTATGCATATTCATTCACAGATAAACTGTCCTTTTTCAGGTACATAGATCAGTCCTTTCTCAGAAGTGTTGTGCTTCTTACCAGAGAAGAATTTCTCAGGATAAACACTACCTTTATTAATTACAGAGTCTAAGCTAAAGCATGTAGAAGTAATACTAAAGTATGAGGAATTCTGCTGGGACTGTCAAATTTTACCACACCTATGCTTCTGCAGGTGTGGAACAAAATGCCTCAATAATATTTATATAGGAACCTCGCCACACCCTTTGGAAACGCGTAAGGTTTTACATAGTGCTGGAGTATGTCAGCAAGAATTCCTTGGCAAGGGAAGGCTTGCAAATTTACTTGTAGGAGGTGCACAACAGATCTCTATCTACCCTGTTTCAAAATAAAGACACGTGTATTATCAACAAAAGCTTTAAAGGGAAGAAGGATACTCAAAGAATGAATATGTCTTAAAAACCATTTGAGGTTTTTAAGGTTAATACAAACTTATTATCATACATAAAATTCCTTTACAGCACAACCCAAAATTTGTTATACTCAGTCTAGGTGATCCACATAGGTTTTTTTTTCAGTTGACAACGTTAGGAAAAGCTCATGCCATGGTCTCAATTACACTATGACAGAGGCATCACTCAGGAAAGAGCCCTCCCTAGCACAGAAAATGTTATGTTTCTAGTCACAGAATCATAGACTACTGAGGTAGAAGAGACCCATGAAGATTATTGAGTCCAACTCCTGGCCCTGTACAGGACACCCCAAGAGTCACACCAGGTGCCCTGAGAATGTTGTCCAAATGCTCTTTGAACTCTGGTTTGGTACTGTGACCACTTCCCTGGGGATCCTGTTCCAGTGTCCAACCACTCTCTGGTGAAAAACTTTTTCCTGATAACCAGCCTAAACCTCCCCTGACTCAGCTTCATGCTGTTTCCTCAAATCCTGTCACTGGTCATGAGAGTAAAGAGATTAGTACTTGCACCTCCACTTCCCCTTATGAGGATGCTGAAGACCACAATGAGCTCTCCCCGCAGGCTCCTCTTTCCAGGCTGAACAGACAAA
>VZTN01002648.1:0-72110 GCA_013400515.1 Erpornis zantholeuca | reverse complement strand
ATATATAGCTATTGACTTTTATTTTTTTTTAAAAAATTTACTGGGCTGAATACAAGAAGTGTTTGGCTTCAGAGTCATTGATTTCTTTAGATACGTAAAGTAACACTCTGTACACAATGGACTTCTGATCAATACAGAAAAATACAGTACATCAGATCAAAAATGACAGCACGCTGCTTAATTTATTAAATAACCAAGCAGCACAGACATGCTGAACTTCTCTGAATATTGCATTCAAAAATGTGATTCTATAGCAAAAGTTCATGTTTAGAAGCAGTAGAAGAGAAAAAGAATAGTTAATTTCATTATCTTTGCAACTTCTGTTTGATCATTACTCCAGTTATACAAAGAAGACAGAGATGGAGCATTAAGAAAGTTGGGGGGTAGAACCTTTTCCTTACTGTCTTTGATCTGGAATTCTGGGCCATTTTCTCCACAGAAAGCTCCACTTAGTCTATTTGAGTTTATTTTTGCATATCTTTATAGCTCTTTGAGGATCTGAGAAACTACTATTGAAAAATAACCTTAACATGTCTAAACAGAGAAAAGCTTAGTCATGGGCATTACAGAAAGAAAGGCAAGGATGGTCCTTTCTCCAGTCCCGTTCACTGCCTTAAAAACAAAGTAGCACTTTTAACAGCAAGGGATTAATAGCTAAACTAGAAAATAATGTTCACTTGCATACATATCCCTATTTAGTTTTACTAGGAGCACTAAAGTTTTGGCACCACACAGTCCACTATATTTTGAGTTGTAATCAAGAGATCTTCCTATTTCTCCTCTCCTGATCTCTTCTAAGTATATATTAAGTATATATTAAGTATATATTAAGTATATATTAAGCATTGCAACTAGCTGCTGAGTTCCTCAATAATGATTCATGTTGGCAAATATCCACTAGTGACCAGTCTGGGAGACAACATAATCCATTCCTTTACTGCAGCTAAAAGTTGAATTGAAAATTACCAGTATGAAGTAGAAATTGTCATTTGGTGCTGAATTTCTGATCATTTAAAAATGTAGTTAAAAAAAATTTTCATGGTCCAAAACATTGAAAGATGAGGCTTGCACACTGAATTGGATTGATCTGTTTCAGCAATAACAAAATCAAACTGCATATAAACATTGTGCATCCTGCATGGCTGCAGAGTGAAATCAATGACTATTCACTTGCTTACATGAAAATTCTTATTAAC
This sequence comes from Erpornis zantholeuca, assembly GCA_013400515.1. Taxonomy (NCBI): domain Eukaryota; kingdom Metazoa; phylum Chordata; class Aves; order Passeriformes; family Timaliidae; genus Erpornis; species Erpornis zantholeuca. The sequence goes on along the minus strand of VZTN01002648.1, from coordinate 70,914 downwards.
CTGATTAGCAGCAAAAGAGTAGAGAGTAAATGCTGGGTTTAGGTATTGGTGCAAAGCAATGACACCATTGCTGTGCCTCTGCTATGCCAGAGTCGGGTGACCAGAGACTGTAGCTAATCAATCTCTTGAACAGTAGATCAAAATCAAATGACAGTTTGCATCCCTTCTTAAACTCCATGTTTGTGAAGTTTGGCTTCCTTGCTATTTTCTTCTGTAACATTCCCAAGCTTTTTTCCTTCTAATGGCTGTGTTCAGACAAAATGCCAAAAGAAATGTGTTTCTAATGACCTTTCCACTGTCCCAGTATAACGGGCTGATGAGATTCAAATAACAGCTGAAGACTAATAAGAAAATTGGAATAAACTGGATGTACAACCATTCACAATAGACATATTTTTTTTCTTTTTATTTTCTATTTTTGCTTGATTAAAAACCACAATATGAATAAGGTTTTAGAAGGTGAAAAGAGAAATCAGATTTTCATGGTATTTAACCTGATGTGTGAGAAATGTAAACCTAATCTTCTATTCAGGAGTGCTTTGCTCAAACTTATTGGCATGCATCTTCTCTTCCACTTTGCTAAATGTGTTCTTCAGCTTCTTCATTTGTGGATATGGAATATTAGATATTACTTGTCTTACTTGCCAAAGTTGCATATATTCCTGAGTGAAGCATAACAGAGAATTTTCTATAGTAGAGTCTAATGTGGAATTTGATGAGAATTTCAGAGTTAAAACTGTAAGCTATGATGTCTACAGAATAAAATAACAAGGAGACTCTTTTCCATCAAACTTAGAACTGACTTCCTGAGAAAAATTCTAGGTTCGCACAGGATATCACATTATTCATCCCTCTATTTTCAAATTATTAATATAATCAAGGAACATGTAAAAACTAACTTAGGGATCACTCAGATGAGAAACTTTTATTAATATAATGAAGGATATAGCCTCCATTTTTAGTCTCAGAAGCAGATTTTAGTGTGTTTTCCAGGCATTTGTTACTTTTCATCTCTGAAATCACCACAGAACAAACAAGAGAATATGAAAAAAAGAATATTTTCAGAAAACAGTTGACTTCAGTAAATATAGCCTGATCTGAAACCTATAAATTGATGGAAAGACACTCTAACTTTCAAGAGGAAAGTTGGAGCTTTGCCTTTATAATATGTTTCCTGTCCATTCAGGCATATGAAGATATATATATAGACTTGAATTTTTGTTTTGTTTTTTCATGCTAGCTTGGACTGAAAATTCTTGCATCTTGATTAAATTGTATATATGGATTTTGATGATTTCTATGTTACTACAGATAAAGCATAAACTTCAGAGGTGTTGTAAACAAGTGAAATGAAATATAGGAAGGACTAATTTAGAATGCAGAAGAGCTGGGGGGTTGCTAGAATAGTTAAGCTTTATTTGGAAAAAAATTAAGTTGTGTCAGTTGAGCCATTGACATATGGTGCTTAGAACCACACCTGCCACACTGTCATTTCAAAGACACCACAGTTATTATCTCCAGTGCCCTGCAGATGAAAAGGACAAATTCTGTCCAATTATTATACATTATGTTCTGAACTTTAAAAAGCTCTATATTCCCTAGGTATGCTTATGAATTTAGTGCATGTAAGGAATTATATGGAACTGGATATGTAGACAACTATGTTGATTCTTACATTTCTTTCTATATATCTTTATTAATTATTTTGAGAATTAAAATGCAACTAAAATTTATGAGGTCTGTAAAACTTATTAATGGTAGGTTAATATGGAACTTCTTAGCTTTATTATTTTATTCAAATTTTAATCATTTTTTAATGATTTTTGCTGTGTTACTCCTATGACAATTGCAATAAAATTGTGCATGCACAATCCATTAACAGCTCTACTTTTTAATCTCTTAATTTTCTGAGACAAGCCTCACTGAACCAAAAACTTGCCATATTTCCCCTTCTTTGTTTCCCCTCTTCAAAGGGAATATAGTACATATATAAGGATTGCTGTGGTAGAAAATCCTTTATATTTCCAGTAAAATGTGGGAGGGATAGAATAGTTATACTCTATACATCAATATAAATATTATTATATTATTCTCAAGGGCATGATCATGTTTTAGTCATTCCTTCCCTTACATTCACCATCCATTCAGAATTTGCCTCTTTCTTTGCAGAGCATGACTTGAAAAAGGAGCTGCAAAGACATTTTGGGATATTTTTTGAATGTTTGTCTTTGCAACTGCAAGAAAGAATTTTTTTAGTTAAAGCACATTTCTTGTGTTTTAGATATAATACAATTTTCCCCGCTATTATTAGGCGTTTAAAACTCTTTCAGGGCATACTCAGAACTCCCAGTATAAACAGCTGGAGATCTGTACACGAAGGGGAAGCAGACTATTGAGTTGAGCTCAGCAGTGCATCTGAGGAAGGAGGGTTCTTCCCTAGACCTGATTTTTTTCCTCTGGCAGTAGGTAGTACAAAAAGAAGGGATGTCAAGGACTAAATAGTCCAGATGCCCTGACTTGTGCTGCTACTTGCATATTACACTCTGTTAGTTTCTCTCCAAAAGAAAGAGGTAAGCATTTATAATATGACATTTGGTTTAACTTCGTATTGTTTATATAAGCTAAAAGGAAAATTGATTAGCTTTTCAATTTCTTCCTCCTGCAACTCTGAAGAGATATTTTCGGTCTCCTTTGATGTACTCTTACTCTGCATTTAATCAATGCTTCTGTATTCACTTTGTCTTGTAGTTCTATCCTTTCAATCTTTAAGAGCCTCATCATGTTTAGGTATTTTAAAGACCTCATGGAAATCACAGAAAACAATTCCTTCTTGGAAAGAATTCTGTCATCATCTCGTTGATTTTTTCTGCATTAAAATAATGATTTTTTTTATTTCTAATGTTGCTGACTAACTCTGTCCTTCTCTACTCCAGATATGTACAGTGGTTTCCCTACACTCTCTGTCATTCTGTCTTCCAGACTGGTGTTCTAGTTAGTAATTAGTCCTTGTCCTTGTGTCCTCTAGCTCTATTTCCACTCTGTCCTGATGCAGTAGTACATTTTGCTTAAGTTGATTCTGTCCCGATTGTTTGCCCCTGTGGCTGTTTACGGGGTTGCATGATGAAATAGAAAGATCTATTTTAAAAGTACTCTGCCTTTACAGGAAGGCTTGTTATTAACCTGAGAGTTATAACCTGCTTTCCCAGAAATCTCTGCAGTGAGCAGAATTGTACCAGCAGAAACAAATGTGTGTTCAGGAGATGGGAACCTGGCTGGGGACATAGGAGGAAGGATATTCCTGAGAAAGGCACAGTTGCCAAGAGAAATGGCTGTGGAACAATGGTCTATTCCCTTGACACCTCTCCTCAGATCTTTTACTTTAATTATTACATTTAGCTAACTTACTGAAAGTTAAAGATCCTCTCAGCTCATCTGTTTTGGAGTGATCTCCACTAGTCAGTATTAACAAGTCCCCCCAGAACAGGGGAGTGAAAAACAGCTGTGCTTATTGACTTCTTCATTTTGGAGGAGACAAACTGTTTCCAGCAATTAAAGGTAATTTGAGTTTTCTAAGAAGTGTAAAAATTGGAGTAAGTAATAATAGTGTCTCTTATTTCACAGCCCTGCAGGGACTGAGCTGTTGCTCACCAATAGTTCTCTTTTTTAACCTTTGCGTGACCTCCAAGGGATTTATAACTCACAGTCAGAGAAAACAGTACTAATCTAGTGCCCTACTTGGTCTCAGATGTCACCTTTCTGTGAATAAAATGTATCATCAGCTCTTCTCTTCTGCCTCTGCTCCTTTGGAACACCATCAGGAGAAATGCAACATGGGGTATTGGTATTACTAGGAGATTTCTGGCAGGAATGTGAAGCCATGCATGCACAGAACTTGTTAAGCAGTTCAGGTTAACTAGGCACAAATAGACAGAAGCCAAGGGCATGAGATCTGATCAGACAGAACCTCAGGGTGAGGAATGACAAGTGATGACATGAAGATGGTGCCTTCTTACCTAGTATGTGCTCTTAGCTGTCCTTACAGTCTGTTTTACTGACAGAGATAGGTGCTTCATAAAACTGTGCCAAACCTCTGTTGCTATGGGAGGAGGAGCTGGCTCCTGTTCCTGACAAGTCACTGTAAGGACTGTGACTTGTCAGGAATTTTATATTTGGGGGAGATGAGTAAGGTGCTGAAAAATGTTGGGCTTCGTTTCTGATCTAGAGTTTGTGATCATATTGCTTGTGAAGAATGGGTATTCTTCCCCATCAGTGGACAAAAAAGTCTGCAGTTTCTCTCTCTCTCTCTTTTTTTTTTTTTTTTTTTTTTTTTTTTTTGGTTGCTTTTCTTTGTTTTGTTTTTACTTAAATTATGCACTGAGGGATATAGACTTAAAAGCATGTTTAATTTTTTTTCAGCATCTTTTTGGAGCTGATCCCAATCTGGCTCCATCTCAAGTGTTCTTGCTGTTATTACTTATCAAAGTAAATTATTAGTAAATTTTAAGTTCTTTCAGGTGCTGCGAGATATCCTTCAATGTCAGAGTGTGGGCTTGGTATTGTGAAATAAAATGAGGTATATTCATATTTTGTTTCAAGTTTATAGCAAGGTAAAATTTTATATTTACATGATAAGACTAAAATTTGAAATCAGTTCAATCATGCAGTGTTTGCCTTCTCCGTTTGAAAGAATACAAGTGATTTTTTTTTCTTATGTTTTATTTCCCAGTTTAGTTTCTGTCATTGTGTTCATTCATATAAAAAGTTCATATAACAACTGAATTTGACAATTCTGGTTACTACAATCTATATGATGTGAACAGTATTCTGATATAACTTGGAGGGAACAGGAGAAAACCCCAAGAAAAATCAGACAGAAATATTAAACCTTAGACCAAAGTCAGCTCCTGCAGGACATTGTACCACTCCAACACATCCCTCATTTTTGACACTCCATGTACCTTTCCATTAAATACCTGTTTTTTAAGACCCCCAGGGCATTCACAGAAGTTTTGTTGTACCACTTCAAGTGATAAGAATAACTAATATTGTGAGGGTCTAAGTACTTTTATGTTCAGTTTCCAGTTATGAGACTTTAGGGTGACCAGTGTTTTCCAAAATTCAGATGTCTAGCTTAGTTTTGCAATCTGTAGCTTTTTATGTCTGAAAGCTCAGGTATCTGGCATATTCTAAATGTAGGAGAAAAATTAGATGCATTTTGAAACTAAGATTGTAGAAAATGATTTTGAAATAATTTTCCCAAATGCATTTCATTCTCTCTGAATGAATATAGAGCCTATTTCACTCTGAGCTCAGAAAGTACCTGGACATGTACATAATTGAGAAGTTAATCAGTAGTGCTGCCTTACTCATGACCCTCACATACAAAAAGCTGGCTGTTGGGAAGCTAGAGCCTCTAAGATGAATGATGAAAAAATAAGAGATAGTATTAAAAATACTGAGATTTACCTTTTTATTCCTTTGGATGAAACACAAAAAACTGATATAGAAACTTTGATTTTTTTCTCAGTGTCTTAGAGGTAGCTTGCTTTAATGCATGTCTTCAAAAAGTGTGGTGTTTTGAAGAGAAAGTATGACCAGAATTATATGGATAGTAAGCAACCACTGATCAATGGTGAATATCTAGATTTGAAAAGAATGCGAAAGATGGCAAGTAGAAGAAGGCAAGATGAGCATCTATGTAGGTTGTTACAAAGCTCTGTGGTAATCAGGCTTAAGAGATTTGGAATTTTAAAATTTTATCTGCTTTCTTAAGTGATATATGCAGTGTGGGAGATGCAATTACATTGCTGCAAGCAAAGCTGCAGCAAAAATATATGCTGTAGATAAGTATTTAAAATGACAGTGGTGCGTGCATAGAAGAAACCTGACAAGTTGTGAAAACTGGAACTGTATCACTATATCACTTCTTCCATGATATTCTGGGAACTATGCTAAAAGGAAACAGGAATAATCCTAATGAAACATGATCTCTTCTCTATGCCAAACTACTAGAAACTGAATCTGACTGGCTGCTACACTGGTGACATTTTTTTAATCCAATTTAATGGATTCCAGCCCTTGTCTGGGCAGCTGTTGAAGCCTCCCATTGATTGCAACCTATATCATCTTTTTATCTGCCTGTTTTGCATTTCAATTATCATCTCTACCTCATTTTACCTCTTGTGATTAGGTGGGTATCTGGCAAATGTCTACTATAAAAATAATCCAAATAATGCATGTAATTTCCTTTAATGATTCTGCGGCACCTCCAGTTCACATTAGGCTGTTGTCTCAGTGGATAACTAAATCACATTTCAGAAACAGAACTTGTTTTTTCCATGTTTTCCATCTTTTCCAGGCTCAGTATGCTCATTGCTCCTCATTGAGTTTTGATCCTTTACTGCACTTATTTTTAAATATAAAAGATGGTCAAAACCCTCTTTCATGGATAGAACCTAGAGTTTCTTGCTGTCTTATTCATAAAAGAAAGTTGAAGTCTCAGTCCAGAGTCTTCAAGGGAACCCAGAGGCCCAACTTTTCTTTAACCATGGTTCTGTATACTCTGTATACTCTTGGGTATACTCTGTATACTCTTGGGTTTGTCACTTAAGCTGCCCATGCTTAAGTTTAATGGTGTTAAAAATGAATACCATAATACTTAATTCACTGTATTATTGTGATCTAATTAATGAATCCTTTGAAAAATCATTTGATCTTCCCATTTAAAAGGTGCTTTATAAATATGCAATAGTCATAGCAATGAATTTATTTTATTTCCTGGGTTTCAGCCCAGTATCTTATGGATTTGGGAATGCTGCTTTGTTGTACTCTGCCCACACATAGAGCTTCCTTTTGTGGGTCATAACTATATTCTTTCACATCTCAGATCTACCTCTAAATAATGATTGTTTCTTGTGCATAGATATATCAAAGAGAATTTTAAAGATTTATTATTCATATTCCATATGAACCACTGGAGTCCTTCATTCTAAAATAATCCTCTTGAAAAACATAGACTATTTTCCTTTCAACCATGTCTGCAGTTTACAAGCATACAGTGAAAATGTGCTCTTTGCTGGTGAGGGATATTTCTTGCACTGAGAGTCTTAAAAAGTCCTGAACACGAGGGGTGATATTAATACTGTTTGGTACCATAAAATAGTACCACATAGCACTCCAGGTGGGCTCTGAGCAGAGCAGAGCAGAGCAGAGGGGCAGAACCCCCTCCCTTGCCCTGCTGCCCACACTGCTTTGGATGCAGCCCAGGACATGTTTGGCTCTCTGGGCTGTGAGTGCACATGGCTGGGTCTTGCTCAGCTTTTCAACCACCAGCACACACAGCCCTTCTCGGCAGGGCTGCTCTCAATCCTTTCATCCCCCAGCATGTACTGACACCAGGGGTTGCCCTGACCCAAGGCCAGGAGTTTCCCCTTGGCCTTGTTAAACTTCATGAGATTCACATGGACGCACTTCTGCAGCAAATTGTCCATTTCAATTTCCTTTCTGTATTAAAATCTACTCCAGTTTTGTATGTGACAAGAATCTTATCTCACAATGTAAGTACATCTCATACATAAGTAAAAATGTGGCTGTATTAAGTACTTTTAAGATCAGGACCCAAGAATGGCATCCTCATCTGGTGTTAGAGCAAAATACCACATTTTATTTGTATCTTAGACAGTTAGCTTGCCTAAATTTCAAATTATTCCACTAGCAAGTTCATGAGAATGTAAAAAAGTAGGACAATTTAACAGCTGAAGTGGCTTTTTAGAAAATTGCCAAGTTATTGGCATCACTGACAATTTACCTGGCACTGTTATATCTAATGTAAGATGACTAACTTCATTAAGGCTGAAATATTAGCTATGGGAGGGGCAGACAACTGAGGCTATAGCTCTTTACCCAACTATTGCTTAATCACTTCTATTTATCAGTCAAGAAAGGATTAAATAACATTTAATTATCCATACAAATATAGTTGACACCAATTTATGGGAGTTTATGAAACTAAAAGAACAGAATAGGCAGAACCTTTGTAATATGCCTGAGAACAATATTAGCATTACTTGAGTTTAGGGAATAAAATGGAGAAAATATTAATAGACTGTCAGAGGATAACACTTGTAATACTATAGTAAGAATTACTCTGCATGTCTTTCACACGCCTTTACAAATATTGGAAACACAGCATCTGCAAACTTTAATTATATCCTCACTGCTCCACTGAGAGTTAACATTTTTAACCCTGATGAAATGAAAAGTCTTGTAGCAGTATTTTTTTTGTAATAGAATTTCAAACTGTCTCCTAATCTTGGAAAAAAAAATCAGAACAACCAGAACATAATCTTTTTTCCTGTATTTATATTTAATTTGCAGTAATACCTGAGGCGTTTCAAACATTTACTTATGTAACCATATAAAACTCTGAGATATGTTTATAACAGGATCAAAATAAGTATGAATTCATGAAGTCTAAAATTTAGGAAGCATTTTGTAACAGATGAGAATAAATTCTAAAATTCAGCTTTTTATCCTTTAGTCTCAATGAACGAATTGGTACTTGCAGGTGTAATTCAGTTTTATAGTGTGAATATAATTGTTTTTGAGATGGGGTTTATATGATATCAATCCACACATTGTTGTTGCATTTGTTGTTGGAGGACTATATGTAATATTAAAGCTTTGAATATTTTTCTCAGTCTCCTGTAAATTAGGAAGCAATCAATCAAAGAATAAACAAGAGCTTGATTTTATTGTATCGAGGCTCTGATTTCTGAAAGCATTTATATGGTAACATCTCTAATGGGTGCTCATGGCTGGGCCTAGGAAAAAGCATCTGTTTTCAAAATTCTGACCCCAGTTAATTCTCTGAAAGCCCATAGGGATTGAGAGACATTAGAGATACTGTAGTTTGAACCTTGATCTTTTGCCTTTCTTTCTTCCATTAAATACAAAGAATTTTTTAAAATGGAAAAATACTGCTGAAGAGATGATAGATATTAAAAACATAGGGAACATGAGGAAACACTGTGCAATTGGTAGTTTAATTTCTTTCTGCTCTGGTTTTATTTTTCCTCTCTATTTAAATATTAATAGAGTCAGTGCTACTTAAGCAAAGTCATTCGTATCATCTCACTAGCCTACATGGAATCAAGGCAGAATGAACTTCAGCTCTCTAAGTGAGCAGGAGATAACAATGTAGCATGACACAGAAATGATTGAATTTGCCAGCAGTGTTTGCGCAATGCTTGCTAATTTACAAGGGCATTTTCAAATGATTTGGTGGCTGGGATTCCTTGAGGCCAGTTCTCTTGGGCACTGAAACTGAATCAACGTTTAAATGGTTTTACTTTAGGAGTAGCTCAGAAAAATCTAAGTAAATAGATTTTTTCATAATTAATACAGAAACTGCAAATCATGCAAGGATCATTTGCTTTTTGAAAGGGGAGAAAACTGTTCTCATTTGGCTGGGCATTTTGCACTGTGTTTGTTAAAACTGTGAAAAAAAGTAAAATGCAGGCTGTTGAAATAAGACCAGTCCAAATACTCACTGATCTGGATGAATCAACTCCCCCTTTAGTAAATAATGCATCTGCTGTGGAGGAAAGAAATCGAGCCGTAAGTCAGAGATCTGAATTCTCCCTGTTTTGCCACAGATGTGCCTGTACCAAGGCATCCCACCTTTCCCTGCTTGAGGTCTGCTTTGGCTAGAAAGAGGAGAGGCAATGACCCCTTTCAAAAGAACATCCAAGTAAATAATTTTGAAGTCACAACATGTTATTTCCATCACTTAAATGTTCCCTCCAATCTCCAGGAACTTCTATTGTTATTTTCCTTTGTAACATCCCCAATATGTTTTAAAATATGGCTTAATGTTCTGCTGAAGTGCCCACATTTCAGTAGAAAAAGCGTGAGGAGGATTGCCTTGCTCCTGTAAATGTATGGTTTCTGTGTACTTGCAGCTTGCTAGACATCTGCCATGTTGGTGCAATAAATACCTGTGCTCACTTGAAGGCTGTAAAATCTAATAAAGCCAGAATTTGAGGGCTTGATGTCTCTTTTCATAAGAGGAAGGAAGGTGACATTTTGGCAAGACATAGGGTACGAGCAAGAGACAAACCTCCTGTTCTTGCCTTCTTGATTTCATGTATGTTATTGGAAGTCCGGACAAAGTCAAAGCAAAAGTCTTTTTTTAATTAGACAATGACTTTGGTAAGTTGTTGGCTTCAGTGAAACTGCTTAGACTTCATCTTTGCTAGTTCCCACCCTATATTAACTCTTTTTTAAAAAAAAACCTTTCTCCTCTATATTAGATAATATTATAAATAGCATATCTGTGGTGTGCTCGATGATTTAAATGTTTTTTCTCATACAAAATCTCTGGAAGGAAAGTTATAAAATTCAATTCTAAAAGCCTCTAGGGAGACAGAAACCCCCAAATGGCAATCCTTTCTAATCAAAATGAGGAAAATGTATCTTTCTCTTTTTCTTTATTCTAATGAAATCTTGAGAATTTAAACATTGCGAAAGGGGCTCCTGAAACAAGCAAAGTTGCCAATTGCCTAAAGAAGTACACCAGAGAATTCAGAAAAACAGATTCCTCTGTCTAATAAATAGCAAAACATTAGAATGTTAAGACATTGTACTTACTAAAGTAGTTCAGGGTTTAAGATACGAAGGCTATTGCTTGACTCTTAATGTTGTTCTTATTGCCTACTTTACATGCCCTTCTAATTCCTTGAATTTTCCTTGACTGCCCCAATTGTGAAGTAAAGAAAAATTCTCGCAGGGTCCTTTGGCTGAATCTGCATCAGGCCCCTCAGCTTTTGCCGGTTTAAATACCTTAAAACTTTACAGGTTTACCCAATGAAGCTCCTTCCCCAAATCTGTGTCCTTGACACCATCCAATAGTGAAATTTCTAGTTGTACTAAACTTTTGAAAGAGCACGCAACTTCTATCTCTGAACTAATACTTCTTTTTGCTAGGCTATTATCTAGAGAAAAGCTGCATGATTTTCCTAAGCTTTTTACACATACTTATTAAGATATGGTTTTTGGATTGGGGTGGCTGGTTTGGGGCTTTTTGGTTGCTTTTTTTTTTGCAGTTAGACAAAGCCAGTCAGTTCATCTCCTTGTACGAATAACTCAAAAATAAAACCAAAGAACTGAAAGGACTGTTGTCAATTGAGTAGCACTGATGATGAACGGCCTGCTCCCTCTGAAAACAGAAAGTCAGATATGAAATTTCTTTAATAACATAACTGGAATTTCATATTTTAGTTCATATACATATTCAAACTTATAATGCTTTATGTGCATGTTTTCTTCCTGACATACACATGAACTTTCCATTGAAATTTTTGTTTTTGTAATTGCTAAATTAAAAGGGTTATCTTGTAATTTCTGTTGCTGTAACAGCCTTTGGAGCTTATGAAATGACACAGGACTTGACAGGAAACACAGATACAGTGCCTTGATATACTCACAATGGTTAAGATTCAAATTAGAGTATGTCGCTCAAGTTTGGGGAGCTAGTTGTAAGCATATTGAACTAATCTCAGAAAGAAGTTGGTTTAAAATCAGCTGATGCTTCCCAGAAACCATTATGATATTTGAGAATATAATTATGGGTAGAGCTCCTGAAGTCTGGCTTGGCTGCAAAGCCTGTGTGAAAACATAGGCTTTTAATTTTTGTTTTTTCTTCTCTTGACACTGAAGTGAATTTCATTAGATCTTTACTTTGGAACCTATTTTATTTATTTCAGATTTATAAAACCATATTATCTGTTTCTGTTTTTAGCTTTAGAGGCACAGTATGATAATCATTATACTAGGGCTTACGGAAATACTTCCATATGAATATAACTGGAGATCTCTACCCAGGCAAATGGCTGCAAATATCCTCTTTGGCAGAAGATATTTCTCTCTGTTGGAGATTATTGCTATGTATCTTTCACAGCAGTGAGAAGTTTGAAAATAGTCAAACAGTTAGGGGATATGTGGCAGCAGTGTGTGATCATAATTAGTGGCTAATTTCTTCCATTTTGAAGATGCCACTCTATAAAATAATGGGGAAACTGTGCTGGCTCTAGGGCAATCTATACTGCAGCAGTGTACAACTGGTCACTAACCAGGAGTGACACCAGGCAGAGCCATGCCTTAGAGTTTTTATCCACATCATTAAACAACTGGAGTTTTGCCCACAAGTTAGTGCAGAGTACTGATGCTGGAGAACTTGGGTCATAGATGTGCTCTTGATTTTTTAAATGGGATTAAACAATTCATCCTGCCTCTGTCCTCGCTTTCAAGGTCAATTTTGGGGTAATATTCTTTCAGCATTACCACCGTGATTTGGACTTCCAGATGTTACTGCAATATATGCAATACCTATGATGAAAAATACCATAGTTAACCTTTGCATAAGAAACATTGACTGTAAAATATACATTAGCCTTGATTGAAGAGATTAGTCTTCAATCAGTAAGATTAGCTATTATTGTTCAGATAGAGCTAAGAATATATTTCATCTGTCTCCAACCCATGTTGTCAATCTAGACTGTTAAATATTTCCTCAATGGATACAGTTGCTGTTTTTCCTTATAACTGGAAAAACCGTGGAGAATAGTTTTCCATGATCTTCTTTTCTTTTTAGATGAGTCATTACCATTATCAGATTTATAAAAATTAGTCAGTTATTTGTTCTTATTTTCAGAACGGGGATAGGCCTTAATGAAAAAGAAAACACTACTGGCCTTAGAGTTAAGGGAGAGCACAAGGCAATTTATGTAAATCTCATTGCAGCTCATTACTTTTCATCAATAGAAACAAGAGAGGGTTTATGGAACACTAGAGATATACCAGATCTATATGGATTTGATGATGGAACCATGAAGAAGACCATTCACTTGGATCATTCAGCCTGGATTTTACACTATCCTCAAATATGCCGAGTCAAGACTGTAGGAGCTGAGCAAGCTTGGCAAGACCAGTCGCGAAGCAGAGCTTATTGCGAAGACTCAGGCACTTCCAAACCACAGTGTTACGTACCCAGAGCAATGTAAGATACACAGCCAAGTCCCTGCTAGGCTCCTTGGAAAATCATAGCTTTAATGTAATTAAGCAGCATACTGAGCTCCATTCGCCTTGATGGTGCGAGCCTCACGCACCTCGCTGACAGTTTCACTGTGTTGCTGCATTATGTCTCTACTTTGATTAGGCCCAGATACATTTAATTAGCAGGTTGTTTGATCAATTAGATAATGAACCCTAAAGTCACCTTCCTGCTTAGATGTGCTTTGAACAACAATTTTAATCTTAGTGACAGATCCTCGAGAAAAAAAGAGGAGAAACCAATGTAATTAAGATGTGAGCGCACACAAATGCCTATATGACTCTGGAGCATGAAACTAAAAATACTTTGAACTCTAAAACATAGAAGACATTGAGTTCAATGAATGTAAACTCCACGGTTTTCAACTGAGTTATCATTTGATTATGTCCGTGATGAATAAGAGAAAGATATTTGAAAATGTCTTTGCTCCCACTTCATTCATTTCTCTAACACGAGAGTTAGGCTAATAATGATTCAGAATTTAAGGTAGCTTAGTGCTTATGTAGCACTATCATAAAATCCTCCTGATTTTTTAATGACTAGTAGTAGGTAAAAGAAACAAAAATGAGAAAAAAAGCAACCCAAACCAAACCCATGACTGTTTACTAGAAAACATTTGCTAGCGAAATTCTGACGCAGTGGAATGGAAAGAGATGGAAGTTCCCCTTCAGACAATCAGAAATTGCCTCATTTTTACTCTTCCAAATACTTGTCTAGAATCCATTTATGGATAACCACCTGTGTTCTGAAAATGTATATGTTTTTTTGTCCTGATGCATGCACTTTTTAATTTCTAATGCTTGTCTAGAGAGAGACAACAAAACCTGGACACAGTGCTCCAGCTGAGGCCTCGCCAGGGCTGAGTAGAGGGGCAGGATCACCTCCCTCGCCCTGCTGGCAGTGCTGTTCCTAACACACACCAGGGCACCATTGGCCTTCTTGGCCACTGCTGGTCATGGACAGCTTGTTTTCCACCAGGACCCTCAGGTCCTTCTGCACAGAGCTGCTTTCCGAGAGCTCAGGCCCAGCCTGTGCTGGTGCAGGGGGAGTTATTCCTCCCCAGGGGCAGAACCCTGCACTTGCCAAATTTTTGTTGAATTTCAGAAGGTCCCTCTCTGCCCATCTCTCCAGCCTGGTGAGGCCTTCTGAAGGGCTGCACAGCCCTCTGGGGTATGGGACACTTCTTCCAGGTTTGTGTTAGCAGGGAACATGCTGAGGAGGCTTCTGCCCCTTCATCCACATCAGTGATGAATTAGTTAAATGAGACTGGGCCCAGTATTGAACCCTGGGGAACACCACCAGTGATAGAGCTCCAAACAGATCCTGTGCTGCTGATCACAACCCTCTGAGATCTACTGTTCAGCCAGGTCTCAATCCACCTCTCTGTCTACTTATCCAGCTCACACTTCCTGAGTTTGCCTGTGAGAGTATCACAGGAGACAGTGCCAAAAACCTTATGGAAGTAATGCATTTAAAGAGGGAATGGCAAATCTTTTGTTTCTATTCTTTCTGTAATGATTCCTGATGTTGATATGCTTTTTTGACTTCTATAAAATTGTTTTTGCAGAGTTATTCGCTGTTAGGTCACAATCCTCCTCTGCACAGCTGTTTCCTTGCATTACAGAATGCATTTATCTGAGTTGTCCTTGCCATCCCACTGACCATCCCATTCTTCCTACATGTGCCTATCCCTTTCTGCAGTAAAACTGTATGGATGATGAAAGTCATTACCTCAAAAATAAATAATAGATTAAAAAAATGAATTGCAGAGTAAACTTCACAAATTCCATGTGGACTAGCAAGTCTAAGATATTGTTTCAAGCAAACAAAAGTTAGAAAACTAGCTAAAACATTAAGATTCCTGAGCTGCTCTGGAAATCTGCATTCCTTCATATATAAACTTAAGTGAAAGATGAACAAAAATAATTTTGGAGAATCAGCTTAAGCCAGACTTACAGAACTTCAAAGGAACACGCTTCATGACCACCAGGTCCTTCACTGCAGCAGGCAGAGAGAGATGGTCTTAGATAATGTCTCTAAATAGGGCTGACACGCTTTCTGGACTTCCCACTCCACTGGAAACTCTGACAAATTTGTCTTATTGCCAAAAATTTTGTGAAAAAAATAATGTCTTGTAAAATTCCTGACCAGACTTATTATTCAGCCCAGTAAGCATAAAATCATATCTAGGAGGTGGCCATTAACTCTCAGGGAAGTCTGGCTTTATTTTATTAAAAAACAGAAAAAGACAGCGGATATTTACACATGGGCTGTAGCAATTTCTGCAGCAAATTCCAACATATATACACGTGTGGCCAGTAGTAATTTTAAAGAGCAGAAAGTATCATGTCTGGCTGCAGGATGGTAAAATAATTTGACACTTAAAAATAATACCTCATTATAAATCATAAGAATTGTCAATAGCAGCACAATGACTCACCAAAGCAGGTAACTTTTTATCGTGACCTAAATAGAAGTAGGAATGGCTCTGTTAAAAAGGAAATATTAAGGCATCCTGAGGAAGGATAAACCAGTAGCTAAGTTTGAGGAGATCTATATAGAAACAGTCATATTTTTAAATGTTAAAATGATTTATTACTTTTCATGAAGTAATAAAGCCTAACCACAGGAAATACACGAATTTTGAACTCTGCTTTGTGTATAGAGAATCCTGGGACACATGCCTGCTCACACAGTGTTACTAATAATAGCATAAATTATTAAAGCTGACAGAATTTTTACAGCTAATGCATGTGCGCCTTGCACTCTGCACTTTCTTCAGCTTGGACAAGGAATAAACACCAATAAGGTTTTGTTTCTGCAGTTCTTGTGCCAACATAATGCTGTTATTTGCGATCATAGCTCTGCAGGAAAATGTTAAAATATAAAGAAGAAAAAGGTGAAAGGGAAGCAAATAATCCCTTGTGTTTAAATTAAATTTTCTGTTGACAGTATATTTCTGTAATAGTTTTTTCTTTCATGGAAAATATAAATAACTAAAGAATGCACATTTAAATATGTGTCAAATGTCTTTGATAACCTCATTATTAAGATTGGAATTGCTCTTCAAGAACTTTCTAATAAACAAAAATTAATTTTTGTTTGTATGTGGGAAAAACCCTGTACTTTAAACAGATCTTAAGCTTTAGAGAGATTTATGAAAACAAGTATTTTAAAAAAAGCTTTGTATTTGAGCTCAAAAGAAAGGGAACTAGCAGATATACAAAAATAATTTTGACAATAATTTCTGTATTTTGCTACATTTTTTGAATGCTTAAATCTTGATTGTAGCCACCATCAATAAAACAACTTTAAAATACATTGTGAGCATGCTGTGTTCAGGTACTTGAGTTTGCTTTCTAACAGTCAACTTTTGAACAATTAATAGCTTACTATTTGGGAACTGGGGATTGATTTTAATGAAGTCAAGCTGGCTGGGGTAAGTGCAAATTTGTAAAAATGCTAGGTAAGTTGGAAAGTACAGAGACAGATGTTGACGGCTGTGGTCTAAAGAATTTTATGATAGTTTTCTGCATTTTTGTACATCATATTTTGCTGAATATTTCTAATTCTTTTTAAAGGATATTGCTGATGCAAATGAAGAGGCATTCACACATGTTTTGTCATTATACATATACATACTTAGTTTTAAGTGCGGTGCTGAAGGAAATGCCATAGATTTATTTCTGAACTGTGGTCACTGTGCTTCTTTATGTGAAAAGATTTTTGTCAACAATTTTGGAACATGCCTTGTCCTCTGATTACTCTTTTTGTAAAAATTGTCCATGCTCAGAGTTTCTCTGGCTGCCTTTTTCGTCATTACTCTCTGCCCACTTTTAGAGTATGAATAGCTACCAGTACGTGATTTTTCTTTCATATCCTGCCAAGGGAGGTCTCACTGTGCACAGCAATGTGTTGGTGAATTAAAAGAATCCTTCTCTGCAGGAAGCAATAACACGAGAAATGATTTAAACAAAACCTAAAATGTCACCTTAGACTAATGAAATTCCTTCATCAAGCAACACAGAGTTGACACTTCTGTGAGATCCTTTAAAACTCAGATTAAGGAGAGAAAATTAAACTTGAAATGACAGGAAACAAAACCAGCTCTGTTTCCCCTGTAAATAGTCGAGAACAGTATGTTGATTATTCTCAGACAAGCTGATTTCACAGGCAGTGACCCTAACTCAGCATAAAGAACAGCTAACAACATGGCTTTAGATGGCTGGCAATGTTATCTGTTGGTCGTCATTTAAAAAATGAAATAGCCGTCTGTCTTGGAGCTGGCCCATCTGTAGCTTCATTCATATGTCCCCTCATATGCAGGGAGACAGTTGAGGAACTGCCTTACTGGCTCAACCTAGAGATTATTTTCATCCATTTTTCCCATCCCTGAGAGTGGGCAGTAGAAATGCTCTAGTGGAAAATATAGAATTCCTTGACAGATGGTAGTTATAAAATAACCTGTGCATAAGGGATTTTTCTTTTAAATTCGTCTCAATAAATATATCAATGCATGCTCTGAATTCCAGGGCTTTTTATCTCTTTTATTCAGTCCACTGAAGTTGTGGGTTTAAGCCTCTTGAGATATTCACGATACCAGCAACACCCTTGACTCCCACGTTTAAATGTAGATAAGCTCTACCCCTGGTGGTACCTCTTGGTGGATAGCAGAGTCCAGCTGCTTTTTGGGGGGCGGCATCAGTGTTTATAGAGGTTCCTTGGTTTTAGTGGAGCACAGATGTGGGAGCACAGCACTGGGGAACTGTTTCTGTGAGCTGCAGCTTTCCTGAATAAGGATTTTACGTGTCCCATAGGGACATTCTGGTATCATTTAACAACACTACATTTGGCTGCACAAGACGGCAAAAAACAGACATTCATAACATTTAGGCTGAATCTTGATGTTGGAATCTTCAGCTTCTTTTAGGATCAATTAGAAATGGGAACTTAACTTAGATAGTCCCTGCACACACCACCATTTCTCTCTCAGCTGCTCAGCTGTGTGTGAGAGTTTAGATGTAATTTTGCCTTGGGCAGAGAGCCAGTCCCTGCAACACTGAAAGAAGTGATAGTTCAGGGCTGCTCTATTACTTCTTTTCATCACTGCTGAGTGTTGTTTTACTTTCCCCATTTCAGAAAGAAACCCATCATCCAGCGTGTGGGCTGTCAACATCTCCCTCGCACTCTCATTTTCTGCTGCGGTACAGCCCGATGGGGACTGCTGGCCGTCCATGATGTTTCCCCACCCCGGCTGCTCTGCCCCCAGCTTTCCAGCTTCCTTTCCCTGCAGTGTATGCCCATAAATTCCCCCTGCAGACACGGCACTGCACGCAGTGTGATCACCACGGCAGCAGCTGCAGATATCTAGAGATGTCTGCTTCCTGCAGGGAGAGACTTTACCATATTGGATCAGGTCACACAACCATGGCATCTAGCATCTTGCTTTAAGCAATGACCAGTACCTGATGTTTCAAATGAAGCTGAAAGCACCTAACAGTGTAGCTGGAGAATTGTGTGTGGCAGAAGGGAAGAGTTTATTTCACTGGCTCTGGGTGCCTATGGAATGAAAACCCAGCTATTTCTATAATGAACCATGAAGCCATGAGTCCCTTCTGTGTCTGGAACTGGGCTTAGGAACACTTTAGTAATAATGACAAGCTGTCTTTAATTGGTCTGGGAAAAAATACATAGTGAGAGCCAGAGATGACATCTGCAGCCCAGACTTGGTGTAAAAGGTATTTTCTATCTATCTGAATTTACAGGCGAGTTGGAATTTTGCTGGCCAAACTAACAAAACCATTGACTGACATGCTGCTAAAGCTAGCACACTGTGCTGTTAACACTGGTTCATTATATTTTATTGCTGATTGCAGGGCTGCTGGTATGGAACACTGTGTTCAGATAAAGCTCCTCTGAAGCGCCAATCTGAAATAGTGGAACCCTGATAACTGTACTAATTAAGATACCTTTAATGGGTTGTAAAAGCACAGTCCATCCACAGCTGGTTTTAGAAACTGATAGTGATTCCCTTGTTCTAGTGATCAGGTAATTTTTAAAACCCGTGACCTCTGCTGATTTTTATTGGCTGTGACAATTTTAATTGAATTCTTTTTGCTGACAGTGACAATATAGCTAAAATGTTCTGTTTAATGTAATTTGATTTTCAAGGTTTCAGAAGGACTAAAACATAGGGTGACAAATTTTTAGATGAAATCTCTGATGATGGAGAATTTTAGGAGGTCATCTTAGTGCATGCTGAATCCCAGCCGCAGTAAGCTGTAGGTCTCTGTTATGCTGCTGGATGTGTTTTCCAACGAAAAACATAATCCAGCAACTACAGTATTTTATAAGGATATAAAAATCATGGGTTATCAAAAGAAACAGGTCAGCAACAAAGAAAGATTTCCTAAGTGAATCAATCTTAGAAAAGTTGCGTTGAATTTTAGATGGACTACACAGATCTGTTCCTGTATTTGTAGAATTGTTTTCCTATGCTTTAAGTTCAAAGGATAAACTAGAACTGAAAATTTAATCTAATTAAAACACTGAGCTTTTTTTTTTTTTTTAATTGGGTTTTTAGTCACATAAGAACATATATTTGCCAATTCAAGAAGACACATTTGAAGGAGATTTTGAGTAATTCTGGGGACTGGAATGTAATTCTCTCATGTTTGTGTCTGGCCCAATACAGACACCACTAATTAAGGGAATGCTCTTTTGGTTCACTGTGCAGAGATTAGCTTCATTTCAGTGAAGGCAAAATCTTGGGTCCTGATTTAAAAATAGGTATTGCAGACATTCCACAGAGGAAAGCTCTTTGAAATGTCTCCTTGGGTACATGCAGTTCCCTGCATTTGTGCTTAGTAGTAGAGCATAATTAGATTTCAAATTAATGGATCACATGACTATCCTCAAACAAGGCTAGGCTAGGGTGAGTCAGTAGGCAAGTGAGTTCATTTCCTCTTCTGAGACCTTAATTCCAGTCCCTATCTCTTTTTTAAGTATGTGTCTCTATGAAATATATATGTTTTTGTATGTTTATATATTCACCTCTCAACTAACAACAGAAGAGACAATCAGCTGGGCTAACATACTTGGCAGGATGAAACAGCACTTGTAAATGTCATGATTTGTCTGGAACTCCACACTGCAAACAAGTATTTGAGGAACTGGTCTTAGCAGCTTTAAGGCATGATTATTCTATGAAATGGAAAATGGTAACGAAGACACTCATCTGCCCTTTCATTACCTCTCCCCTGAAGCAATTCAGTTTCATTTGCATGGCACAATACTCAGGTTGTTGAATCCTAGTCTCTCAGGACTGTCTCAAAGGACTGGTAATGGTTTCAGATCCTCTGCATAAACATCCACTGCACAGTATAATTCTCCACTTTTTCAGATACATCATTTTTTTCTTATTTCTATCTGGAGTGCAGGCACTAGTAAGAACATAATAAGGGATGGATGACACTAAATTAGGGGCAATCAGAACATTGCTCTCTTTCTGACTTAGAAATAGGTGATCTATATATTACACAATTGAACTCAAGAGAAGGTGGCTTTTAAAACTCCAGGAAAATTACAACAAACAACGTGAAAACAAGGTGCAAAAAGTAGCTCTGGCTCAGATCCTCAAAATTAGGTAGATACCTTACTCCTACTTTAGGAATTAAGGATTTAATTATCATGAAGCATTCTGGCTTCAGTCCTTTAAATCTCCATGTATTTGTGTTATCTCTAAATGAATCACAAGAAAATACATGTGAGTGAGAGAGGATTCAGTGTAGCATTTAACAGGCATGAAAAGAATAGAGATCTAAAAATTGAACAGGACTGCATTTCTTTTCTTCTAAAAACATATGGAGTGTAATGAACCTCTTGTGGAAAGAAAGTGTTTTTCTAATTATTTTACTAAGGCCAGCATTTCTTCCCCAGAACCTAATTAAAATTATTTCTTTTAGATAGTGGTTGGGGGTTATCTTGTAGGATGGATAAAACTCTCTTGTAAAGTCTGTAGAAATTAAATTCTTTAGATTTTTATCCCCAGGCTCTGCAAAAAGTATTTCTAGGCTTTTGAATAGTTTATTATCATCAAAACCACTGTGTACATTTCAGGGAATTGCATAACAGGCTATTGTTCAGTAAGTTCTGTTGGCAGTAGTTTTGGATGGGGGGAGGAGATGAAGTTAAAAATTTTAAAAAATAAAAAGGAAGCAGCTTATTAAGAAGAGATGTTTTCTAATTAAATTTTTCTTCTCACAAGTCCTATGGTTTTTTCATTATTTACCTATTTACCAGTTACTTTATATCAGATGTTCAGAGAACTGATTGACCATAAATCAATTATTCTATTTCATTTATAATTACAAACCAGTATTTTTCATGTTTAGTTTGCTGGTGTGGAACCTTTTCAGATAGTTTTTCACACCACATGAGTCAGTGGCACTAATGAGCCAGATATGGTGGCAGTAATTAGCTGAAATGAACTTCTTGATTTTTGTCCCCCCTGTGATTTCTTTTCATTTATTTTTTTTAATCTGACCCTTTATTGAGAAAGACTATATAACTCTATGATCTTAAGTCAGGAAGCTGCTCTGCTGGTTTCAAGATCAAATCAGCTTTAGCTCAGACTGAGTAATGACCCCAACAGCATCTTTTAGCAGCAGGGTGTAAATTTATAATCTTCAGTACTGCAGCACAAAAGTTCTGCTACATGTATTACAGGAATTACCCCATTAACTGTGGCACAGGACATAGTTTTCTTCAACTAAGGATTGCAACTAATGGCAAATGTCACATACACCACTCAGCTTTACTGACAGTGAGCAAGGGACAGGGTAAAAAAATCCTTAAACTGCTTACAAAAGCCAGGTTTTAATTCTGTTTTTCTATAAGAGGTTTAAGAATAACTTGTGAAGACTGATCTTTTAGATACATCAGGTATCTGATACTACATGTAGGCAAGGAAGTATAGGAGGGAAAATCCCTGGAAGACTGACTTGTTTGGACGAATGCTACTTTCATTTCCAGCAAACCTAGTGTTCTACCTTACGAAGTGAGTATGAATAATTTTTTTTCCCTATACCAACATTTGGAGTGATACTGTCAAGTATATCAAAACTGCTCTTTTGAATGCATTTTGGACAATAAACTACAGACCTTAAACTACAGAAGTGCATTCTCTTGGCAAAACCTTTTTGCATTTTCCAGATTTTGCTGCCAGCTGCTTTAAGTAACAGGAAAAAATTAGTAGCTCATACTTGTGAGTAAGAAAGGAATCAGCATCAAAGATTATGGGTACTTTTTTCTAATGCAGTCCTGGTAGTTTTATACATTTTTATTCTAATTCAACTGAAGTGCTGTGAGGCCTCACTAAGATCAAGGTTTCAAAATAATGGAAGGCTGTTATCTTCTCCAATTGTTAACTCATATTTAAGATAGATCTGTGACTTTAAATAGAAAGGTGATATTTTTGCATATTGCAATTGATATTCAATATCAATTTGTTATTGAATGTGATACTGTTAAGGGGTATGTCATTTGCCTGAAGGGACAAGTGGGAAACAGCAATGTCATAGAAACATTCCAGCTTCTCTTCTGAAGTCCTCTTAATCCCTTCGCTGGTCAATGGCACAGGAGTTTCCTTGAGTGAGGTGATTGGACAGACAGGGGAGATAAAGTGGTTAGTTTAGTTTCTGCAGTTCAAAATAGCTGATTATTTAGTACCTGTTGATGAAAGCATATCCAAGTTGGATTTAATACTATCGTGAAAACAACATTTCACTAAATGACTAAAAAAGAAAGCTTGAATTTGGGATTTTTTATTCTGAATTTGTTTGTTAATTTTGGCATGGTTTTGGCAAGTCATAATTCATCAAGAGAGGAGTGAAAATGAAATTTAAATGTAAGTACTTATAATCTAAACCTTTTAATGTCTTCATTCCAGAGGAAAGACTCATGCATATCAAACACTGAAATCCTCCTACCCATTGTGCACATCTACTAGGAACCTCCTCTTTTTTATTCCTTGTGACAGAAATCCAATTCTCATTGTAAAGGACATAGACCCAAATTGTTGTAGAGGACCTTTATGACCCTCCTGTTGATTAAGTTGAAACAATTTTGAGAAATACTGCATTAAATATATTTTCCATAAGAATGTAATTAACTACCAGACAAATATTAAAAGACTAATCTCCATTCTTGCTCATTAACAGTGAACAAAGAGAGATGGTATTCTTTGTTGTTGTTGTTGTTTGCTTTCCTTAAGTGTATGTACATTGGCCCACAGTTACCTGAACTAGCACTTGGATAAAAATGCTGGATCAGGAGTTTGAGAAACTATTTAAATGGATGCAGTGAGACAGAGCCTGTGCCAGTGAAGCTACACTGATTTATACAAGCTGTGGATCTGGCCTGTGAATTTTATTTTTGACAGTAACCACTATTACAGCACAGTCAGGACTTTCTACAGGCATTCTTCATGACACGAGCACTGGCTCAGCATCCATAACTAATTGGGTGTTGAATGAAGTGATCGCTATGCACTGAATTGATATTGAAACTGCCCATTGAGAGAATATTCCAAAACGTTGCAAAATTCAGTGTTCAGAAAAAAAGGACATTTTTCTCAGGGGAGTAAAAAGTCAGGTCATTTTAGCTGAAGTATGGATCTTTGAATTTTATTCATATTTTTGATGATTGTGCCACCATACAA
The DNA here is from genome assembly GCA_013400515.1 of Erpornis zantholeuca. NCBI lineage: Eukaryota > Metazoa > Chordata > Aves > Passeriformes > Timaliidae > Erpornis > Erpornis zantholeuca. The sequence goes on along the minus strand of VZTN01002648.1, from coordinate 47,083 downwards.
TGGGCAGTGGCATGGCCAAGGATCATTGCATTGAAAATGAAATTGGTCACTACTCCTTGCAGTCTGCAAGGAAGATGGAGCAAATCCTGGTCAAAATCCTTGAATCAACAGTCTGAAAATCAGAATTTCACAAAGACAGCAGTAGCTCTGTACCAACTTCCAGGTATACTGTCTGCTGTTTCTGCATTATCTGTTCTTATTGTTCAGCAATGACTAATACAATTATTCCTCTCATTTCCTAATATGTTCTTACTTTGCCTTTTAGTAAAAATTGGGAGATAAAGAATAACATCAAAGAGCAATTGAATATGGTCTAGTAAGTGCATTTCTCACTCTTAAGTACAGCTTGTTAAATTTCATTTTGAAAAATGAAGCTGTATTTAGTATAAATGTGAGGGATCCTGGTGAGAATAAAAGCACCCCAAACCATTAAAAGAAAAAAATCTTTTCTTTTGGCCTCTATATAATTTTGAACTTACTTAGCAATTTGTACTACACTTAAGGAAAAAAAGAAATTGCTGGCAACTTGGACACCAGACTGCAGATAAATGATATTTTAAAAGAAGGATTTAGTATTCTTTAAGAAGGAAAAATGAATTTTGTCAGTTCTTAGAAGACCCTTAATTAAATTGAAAGGTGACTTACTATGCTACTTTTATACATTCAGGGGAAACTATTAAGCTGTTTTGCTGACTTTAGTATACTGAAGTCTTGCTGGGCTGCTTTGTGGAGCTGCAGAAAACTTTCTCTCTTTAAACAGCTGTAAAATATTATGAAAAGATTTTAATACAGCTTTGCTCTCTTCTTGTGGTTAACTGTAGAGTGGACTTTAAATCCTGGTATTTGCCACTGAACATTAATTTGTTGCTGTTCTAAGAAATGTTGCTGAGGGCAGTCTGTACAGCAGATACTGAATGTTAATAGATCCCACCAAATGATGGTTACTCTATGAGGCAGAGGTAAGAAAATTCATGGCTGTTTCCCAAGTAATCTCTCATGCATTGTCTCACTCAGGACAAATGCCAGGGAAAAGAGAGGCTGTCTGGCACATGCTTCTGCAAATACTGATAGAAAGATTGTCACTGCACTTAGTTTACTGTTAACTAAAGGATCTGACCAGTCTCTTCCCGTTGGATACCCAACTTTCTGTCTCTCCTGAAAACAATACATTGCATCTGCTGAACAAAATGGAAAGTTGAAAGAAGCTATTTTGTCAAATTCATAAAAGCAGATTGCTCTCCCAAGCTAATTCTGCAGCAGTGCTCTAGTGCTATTCTGAGAGAAATAACTGTTCTCTAACATGATAGAGAAATGAATGAGAAATCCACTCCACTTTTCCAAATCATATTTTCCTTTTCGAATCCTTTTCCAAATACGTATTTTCCAAAACACTAGGGAGGTTTACTCTAATTGTTTTATGTCAAATTTGAGCATAGATCTATAGCCCACATTTCTAAATTTTCTAAAATTTGCCTTTGATTTCAGTTGAAGATAGCAGTCTTCAGTATTTCTTGATATAACATGTTAAACTATAAAAAACATGCTATGATTCTCTCCAGAAATACTTAGATTTCAGTGGAGAATAAAGTTACCACGATATATATATATATATATGTTGTTTTTCAGAGTAGGATTTAAAACTCCCAGGGAAACACCTAAATGAAAGTCAATATATAACTCTAAGCTATTGTCATCTATTTGTCAATGTAAAACGTCTTAAATTCCATCTACACCAGACATAACACATTAACAGGAGGAGATAAGGACCTCTCTTCCTTTAATGTAGATTATGCCTGGTGCTTTATTTCATAAAAAATATGAATGCAACCCTATACTTTATGGCAACAAGGAATAAAAAAGAGAAAAAGAGAGAAAATAACTCATTATTCAGAAGAAGGGAGGTTTAGTTCTTGAGAACTAAAACCAGATCCACTCTTTAGGTATGATTGTTGTTCTTTCAGCATTCTGCAATCAGAACTCTTTATTACATAGTTAAAATAAAACTGTTAGTTTTTTCTTTACCATTTAAAGTCTATTTTATAAAACCTCCATTTTCATAGCAGTTGGCTGTCTGAGCCTCTTGATATTCATAAAACCATGAAATTATAGAATGGTTTATGTTGGATGCGACCTTAATGATCATCCAGCCCAACCCCCTCTGCCATGGGCAGGGACACCTTCCACTAGACCAGGTTGCTTACAGCCCCATCCAGCCTGGCCTTGAACAACTCCAGGGATGGAGCACCCACAGCTTCTCTGGGCAGCCTGTGCCAGTGCCTCACCACCCTCACAGTAAAGAATTTCTTCCTAACATCTAATCTACATCTGCCTTCTTTCAATTTAAAGCGATTTTCTCCAGTCCTGTTACTGCATGCCCTTGTAAAAAGCCCCTCTCCAGCTTCCTTGTATGGCCCTTTAGGTATTGGAAGGCTGCTCTAAGGTCTTCCCAGAAAGCTTATTTTTCAAGAATGGATAAGTCTAGTTTACAGGGTACCAAGGATCCCAAACTTCAACTGGAATAAAAATAATCTGGTTTCATTGACTTGAATGAAACAACTCCGGTTTATCCAATCTGGGAAATTGGACTAAATTCAGACAATTTCCTAGAATTACAGAGAAAAATATTGCCTTCACTCTACTGGAAAAGAAAAAAAAATTATGAAGAGCAGCCACAGGAAAGTGTTATGTATAGCACTTTCTTTTCCCTACATAATTTTTTTTCCATCATCCCCTCCCAGCTAGTCATCACTTAGATTTAGATCTATGGCTGCAGTGTTAGAGGAAATTCTTAAATCTGTGCATGTTCCTTATCTGATGCACAGCAGCTGTCCTGTCTTCCATGAAATCCTTCTGAGATTTAGATCCCAGCTCAGAAAACGGGTCTAGTAAAGGAAATCTCTGTGCTGCTATGTGAAAAATGTGAGACAGAACTCCCTGTAGTCTTTGCTTGTTCTAGTTGCTGTGATTACATCTTGTCACTTTCTGAGCTTTCTTAAGTACTGAGCATAGCACAGCAATATGAATAAAGAAATTAGGGTGTTTTTCTGAAGATGGTTGAACTCGTTTTAAAACCATTCTTGCAGATCAAAAGCAGACATTGACAGACAATTACTTGGTAATAGCTGCCATTAGCCATTCTTGCACAAGTGGATACATCTGGAAATAGGCAAAGAACTGTATTTGCCTATAGGCAAATAGGAAAATCCACTCTACAATTAATTGTGTACTCTTCCAGTCTAAAATGTCCACTGCATGATGCAGGTCTGCAAGGCACTGCAGTGTAGGGGATATTCATGCTGCGTATCACTGATACTTAAATGAAGTATTAGCACTTACATTTATCATCGTTTTTAGTAGCTCACACCCCGTGAAGCTGGTGTGAAATACTCTGGTAAGAGAGTGCCTGTTGATGCCAAAAGTCCTTATATACTTCACAGGATGACTGCACTATCCATGTCCACTGTAAGTGCTTACATGCGCACCTGCTAATGACTTCTTGAAAATATTTCATGTCCTCATGCATCTTTCTGGAGTAGGAAGTATAGACAAGAATGCAGGAAGGACTTTTGAGCAAGGAGAGCTAGATGCATCAGCCCTCCTGTCCTTCAACTATTTTTTATGTGCTCAGACTAGAGCAACAGTTAGAATTCAGAAATCCAGGAAGTATTTTCTTGATAGGAATCAAATAAGTATCTTTTTAAGAATAGTTTTGAGGTATATTTAGGTGTATTAGATATAGCTATGCATGCAGAAATGCATGTGTTTGAATGAAAGCTTCACCAGCTGTGTTGTGCTTTATTACTATCTTTAACTATTGGCCAGATTGTATTTTTCCTGTAGTAACTCTGTGTCTTTCAATGTTCAGAATGAAAAAAATAACCTGAATTCAGTACTTGGGCCTTTATCAGTAAAGTTCTTCTTTTCTGGAAGCCATTTGTTACCATAAGGTTTGACAGCTGCTTTAAATCAGCTGCATTAATATATTAACATTTTAAAATATTATATTACTGGTTTTTTATAGCACACTCATATATAGGAACCCTTTTTTAGCTGTCTCAGTTACTATTTTTTCCTTTTATGTTCTGTGACACTTTTAATTAGATGAAAATTACATTTCCATCTTCCTGAAAACTGTCCTAAAAAAATGTCATCAAAGCCCTCGTGCTAACATCTGCAATAATCTGCAATTGGCACTATATAGGAAATTCTTATTGATGTACAGCATGGACTCCTGTCTCCACTGAAACTCAATGGAAAACTCCCTTTGGTTTCTGAAGGAGTAAATTTTTACCTATGATTTTGTCTCATGGAACTAGTTAAAAATGCAAGTATGTGGTGAGCTCATGAGCATAGAATACTGTATCAGCATTTAAGAGTCTGAACAGCTGAACAAGCAGGCAGCACTGCTGATACTGGGCATTAGAGTCTGTTGGTAGCTTGAAGCAGATATACTGCACTATGGTGAAAATTATCATCTGCTAAAGTATTATAAGCTAGCTTTCCTGGATCTGACATGAATTTCGCATCGGTCTAATAATACTTTGAATTTGGCTGGTGATTTTGACAAGCAGGATATAAGCAACCTATGTAAAGAAGATAGTCCATTAAATAAATGTGTATTCATCAATTTTAAAACCATGCCTATGAGAAGAGTAATCTATTATTTTTCTCTATAAGACTTATTGTAGTATAAAGTTCCCAAAAGATAACATCTATTCTATCTTTATAATTTATGATTCTTGGATTTATAGGCGTTCTGGACAGAAAGAGAATAACTCATATAATTTGCCATGTTTTCTCACAAATTTTTTTAAAGCCTTGGATTTTCATCAAGGTGCATTCAAAGCTCTCTTTGTTAATGGTAACTTTCTAGGCAGATATATATTATAAATTATTGAATCAGATGATATATTCTGAAAAGATATGTGCTATGTCTCAAGAAATACCTCAAAGAAAACACATTATGAGGGCTGACATGGGATTTTGCTAGGGTCATATTTCAGCACATACAGAAAAATAATGCTCCAATACTAAGTCTCTCCAGAATTAATTTAACATTTGAATAAAATTAAAACTAGTTAAAATAAAAATGCAGAATTATTTTATTTTACCATGTTAAAGTAGTTGACACAGTTATAAAAGTGGACCTAGTTCTGTCTCTTTAATTTTGGTACCAGTTCTTGACTAAGCTAGCTAAAGGGGAAGGATATTTATTCCTTGTTAAGGTAAAATCCAAATGTCATCTTATATGTGTATGTGTAATCTCATGATCATGCCTTATACAAAGATATTTGGGGGTTAATGAATTTTCATTGGAATCTAGATATTGAAACATTAGTAATTAGTCATGTTAGAGTGAAACTGATTTTGGTTCCTGTTATCTTTTCAACAGTGCTGTGCTACATGAAACAACACCAGTCATTCACCAGGTCAGAAACATGTTTGTCAGGGAAAAATTGACACTTGAGAGAATATGCAAGTGAGATTTGTAGAGTTTATTGCAGTCTGACCTCATGTCTGGGAAGGTCATGGAGCAGATTATTTGAGTGCCATCTTACGGCATGTACAGGACAACCAGTGGGTCAGGCTGAGCCAGAATGGGCTGAGGAAAGGCTGGTCTTGCTTGACCAACTTGATCTCCTTCTGTGAGCAGGTGACCCTCCTAGTGGATGAGGGAAAGGCTGTGGATGTTGTCCCCCTGGACTTGTGTAAAGCCTTTGACACGGTCTTCCACAGCATTTTCCTGGAGAAACAAGCTTCCCATGGTGTAGACAGGAGAAAAATTCATTGGGTAAAAACCTTGCTGAATGGCTGGGTGCAGAGTGATGCCGAATGGGGTTAAATCTAGCTGCTCTTCCCTTTCCTTCTTCAGCTACTGAGGCTACTTCCCTAAAGATAAACTGTTGTTCTTTTTCAAGGGCTTAACATCTCCTTAGTTGGATGGCCCCGAATTGCAATGAATGTCACATTTTGCCAGTTATACAATCCTATGGAAGGAATTTTTCTTTCAGTTTTTATCACTGTAGTAATTTTATCATTATCATTGTTGGAAGGATTGGATTGGGTCTCAAGTGATCCACACTGGTGTCTGTGGTCTATTCTCTGAGTACAAGAGATGTCCAATGAGTTTCAAGTAGGAATAGTATTATAAATTGTAGTTTCAAACTCACAAAGTATTTCTTGAGACTTGTCATCTATAGTGTCACCAACTTGTAGCAGATACTTGCTAATATATGTGTTGCATCTGGCCAATGCAGAGTGTGAAGCTCATGTTTGCAAAGTGGCTTATATATGCATGCTAAATTTTGGCAACTGATTGAATCCATTATTGCCTCAGTTTCTTCAACTGTAAATGAGAATAATGTTACCTGTCGCTCTTCCAGAGGCCTTGTGAGGGTGTGTTTATGTTTGACATCTAATCAGGGCAATCCAATGAGTGATGGATTGACGTCAAAACCTCCCACTGTATGCAAAGGCCCCTGAGGTCACTACATTCATGCAATTCCCAATAACAGAAGTATGAGGTCAAAGTCTGTTGTTCAGATCCAGGAAAATACTTGTAAGTAGCTGTTATAGTCCCCCTGAGTCATCACATAGTTTCACTCTTAATTTTATTTCACTAGCTGCCTCTTAAATTGCATTGAAACATTCTCCCACTTGTAATATTTAAAGGTGTACAAGTGCTGTACGCAGGAGCACCTGTGACCTGTTCATTGCCCAGCAGTGATAGATCTGGTAATAATGTGCTTGCTATTCTGGCTGTACTGCACTTTGGTAACACCTAGGGTTTAATTGAAATACACCCTGACCTTGGTTTTGTTCATGAAGCATAGAATGGACATAATTACTATGAATCTACTGAGGGATATTATGGCAAAATGTCGTATTACTAATTTTGGCTCCTCACTCTCTTTGGGGAAAAAAAAAATCACAGATTTCAGTAAAAAACAATGTGCTGCAGTTCCATAGAAGTCCTACAACAAGTAATTTTCCAAAAAATTAACTTCTTATATTTCTCTGTACCTATTTTTTCTCTCAAAACACTATCACAGTAGGATAATTGCATTGCCCCTAACAGTTTCATATTCCTTCATAATTAAATAAACAGCTTGTAAATTGCAGACCACAAAGTGCCTGTGTTCCACTCTTACCTTAAGGGGTTTCCATAGTTACAAGGACAAGAAGTTTAACCATCATTTGCTAGACTCGAGGCTATTTGCGGCCTTAACTTTTTAACTCATGTCTCTTTCTCTTTGTTGCTTTGTTTATTAACAGAATGAGGGAGTAATTTGGACTCAGTTAGCCACTACAAATGCAGTGATGCAAAATGGACTCTGGTGCTTTAGTGTGTTGTTAGCTGGGTATGTTTTTCCCAGAAGGTATTTTGAAATAATACATACTAACAATATAGCCTATAGTTATCAAGGTTATGAAATACCTAGCAAGCACTTCTCCAACTCAGCATCAAATAATTAAGCACTTAAAAAAGGAAATCAGGAAAACACCATTCTTAACACATCACCATGACATAGAAGTATTTAGGCAGATATCTATTTCAAATCATACCCCCAAAAAACACTGATGCAGCTTTTTCATGGCTGCTTTAATATGATTTCCTTTCATCCCTCAGTCTCTGTTTTACATAATACAAAATGAATTTGGAAAAACTGCACTTGTTTTAGTACAAACTTGATCTTTCCATGCCACTAAAATGGACAGTTCTGACTTGCTAATATCAAAATAATATTAAAATCTTTTAAAATTACTTCAGATTTTACAAGATCATCTCTGTTTCCAAATTATAAAGAATAGAAAACTGCTACTACTTTATATGTTCATCAAAGTAAAATACTTTTGTCTTCTTAGTATATGTTATCTACTGAGGTCAAGAGCTCAGCAAGGCTCAGAGGATGATGTGTATGGGTGACAAGAATATTCATCATTAGCCCATTCAGTAGAAAGTGCAGATATTGTAATTTAGGAAATGATGTTCTGGGCTTTAAAATCTAGATTCAAATTTTCTAAAATTTAGATGAAACTTTCTTAAGTGCAAGTATATATTCTAACTGCTTTTTGTTTGTTTGTTGTTTCTCTTCATTATACTGGCTATGTTTGCATATACATTCCCGTTTTTTAGTTTGTGAGTAGTGAGAAAACTCTGGAAGGAATCAGAGCTAACATCTTGGATTCCACGACTCTTGCACATTTTTGCCTTTCCATTTTTGAAAAGACACCGGCTTTAATCTTACATATACTTAAAGTGCAGATTTTTGCCTACCAGTTTGAAATGTTCTAGTACATTTTTGAATAGGATGTTAATTTAACGTTTCCATGTATAAAAATTGATGATATGTTACTGGACCAAAAGTAGTTTGTTTGAAATAAAGAATCAGTGTACTATGTTTAAATAGATGTTGTTAAATCACTGCTAAAACAAAAAAAAAATTACTATAGTATTTAAAAACATGACCCCAGTATGACAGGACTAAAAACTGCAATGTTTTGGACCAGTGTTTTAGAAGAGCGTATAATTTTTTATTAAGGGTTGTTTTTATGCTAATATTGTTGTGGTTCTCAGAAGCCTTCCTAACATGGAGCAATGATTTTAGTTTGACAATAAATGAAAAATAATTAAGAAAGCATAGTTATAGAAATAGTACAGTTCAGTTATTGCTTACTGAGGTACTTCACTGGGGTATTTCTGCCATAAGAGAGAGAAATCTTGAAGGTGCTTGTATGACTTCCCCTTATATCATGGTTGGCACATGAGATGCCACAACAGACTTCTGTAATTAAGAGATTTTTTATTATCAGGCTACTGTAAAATTTCTATTGTTCCATGTTTTCCCCTACATAAATATCTGTCTGAAAAGACATGAAACAAAAAACAAAATGTCAGAGAAAATGTATTTATCAACTGAATTAATGAAGCAAAATGGAACTTCAGTAACCCAGGGGGAGCAGTGATGAGGTAAAAAACCTTTTTACCTTTATGTAATTGGTTTGAATCAAGCCCAAGTCAATACAGAACAAAAGTTCCTAGTGTCTACACGGGGTCTCAAGAAAATGAATTCAAATTAACTTTGAAAAGGGACTAACTAAACTACATTACATCCTTTTATGGACACACTTAATTGAAGTTACAGTGGCTTTGATTCAATTTAGCTTAAATTAAATTCTAAATAAGAATGTCCACACTAAGATTTAATGCAATAGAATTAACCCATTTAAAAGTTAATTCCAATTAAAATTCTAGAACGTTTCTGGGTGCACTAGAACCAAGCCGTATTGTAGTGGCTTTTATGAAAGTATTTTAGTTCATCGTAAAGGGTTCATAGATTGCTCCTTTTCATACTGTTGGGAACAGTCTGAACAGAGAAGGGAGGATTGTTTTGTCCTCGTCACCCTTGGAGTAACATCCAGGGAGAGGACAACAAACAAGTCATATCATTCCTCTTAAGAAAGCTATGTTTGTCCTAAAGAAATATTCATTACGTATCATCTGATATTTTCTACAATTTTCCTTTGAAATTAGTTTTACTGAGGATACAAACTGAGAAGGATACTTAAGAGTAAAATAATATTTAAAACTAAAGAGGAATACCAGACTGACTGAGATTCAAACACTGTAAAATATCTTAAGTTTTAGCTGAAATGCAAATATTTTTTGCTCGGACCCATGTACACTCAAATTCTCATTTTAATATATTTATTTCATGTTCATTTCTGTTACCGGATATTAAAGAGAAAATTTTATGCCTTAGGAAGAAACAAGAGAGGAAGCATGAAATCATGATCGAAAATGAGGTGTGTGAAATAAAGCTGTTTTCTATATAACAAAATGAAAGAAAAGAAGAAAAAAGCAGACTGGGTCAAACTCATCCTTGATTGAACTCCCTTGAAATCACTGGTGATTCAGGAGGATTGAATGTGTCCAATCACATTTAGGTCTTTCAGATCAGTGTCTTAGTGATTCAGCTGGGTCTTAAAAGGCATGCAGGAGAGAACTGGGAAGTATCTGGGGTGCAGCAATATCCACTCTGCCTCCTACACTTAAATGCTTCAAGGGGCCACAGGACTATGTCCTAGAGCAAAACAGTGAAACATGCAAAGAGGAGAATAATTTGCATTGTGAGTGGGCTTTGAAACCTCCCAGGTTTTTAGACATTATTGTAATGGCTCCCTTGACTGCTGTTGAAACATTTAAAGTCCTGTTTTTAAGCAGTGAAAAGGGAAAACTAATTTTTAAGAATGTAGACAAAGTTACACAGTTCTACAGTTGCAGTCATGGGGTTTTGTTGTAAACCAATCTGTTTTAAAAAGCCCAAACACCTCAGACAGGAGTCAATCCATGAAGAAATAAGAATAAGATTAGGAAGAGGAAGATATGAGATCTACTTTAAACCATTTCACCAATTTTGCATGATGGTGCATTGTAGTACTCTGTGAAGAACATATCATGTGTTACAAACCAGAGAATATGTGTTTTGCTATTGACAAAAGCATCCCATAGAGGAAGGGAATGGTGTCATTGTACTGTGTAGGGGCAGGGAACAGCATGCAAACTGTTTGCACTGCTCTTGAAATGAGAGCTCCAGTCCTCGAGGGTTCAGCCAGGTGGAAAGGTATTTCAGGAGAGGAAAGGGGGGAGGTGAGGTGAGCAGGAGGGTATGGTGAGTGAATCCCTGGCAGTGTGGTTCCATCAGCCCAACCCTGCACAGCCATATGGGGACACACATGTGAGGCTGCTGGAGCATTTGCAGAGCAGATGTTGGTAGAGGATTTCTGACCCCGGTGGAACTCCCTGCCCACAGTTCAGTCTCTGTTCTGGGACAAAGGTTAACCCTCATGTGCTTCAGTGCTTTGTGGAGCTAAAGCACATTGTGTGCTTGTCTCTACACTGAAATTCCCTTGGCTGCTTCTGCTGGCATTCCTGCCAAAAGGGGATCAGTCTCAGGCCCTTGGAGCATTCAGAGTTCCTGAAAAGAGAGGGAAAAGGGTCATTTCTGCAAAAGGTCATCCTGGGATTTGCACCAATTTTTATTGCTGTACTCCAAGCTCAGTTCCATAGAAAAACTATTTTCAATTCCCTGGCGCTGATGCTACCAGAAGAGACTTCCCAGCATAGTTGGCTGCTTGATGCACCTAGCTCCTCTTCACATGTTTGGATATCTGCTGCTCTAAGTTGCAACAGCAGAGTGGCTTTTTTTTTTTCTGAAAAAATGCAGATATCATTGCAAAAGATTTTTCTTTCAAAAAAACCTCTTTAAAATGGTGTGAGGTACAGCATACATAACTGCACTATATATAGTGAAGCAACAATGCATTTTCTGAATGCATCCATATATTTGTCAAATTGAAAAAAAATAATAAAAAGTGATTTGAAGGCTTTTTATCCTGAAATTTTCTGGGACATGGCTGAGGGAGAGTTCTGATGATTTAAGTATTTTTCAGCTGAGAGTTAACTGTGATGCATCTGTGATGATTTAATTTTTCTGTGATGGTTTAAACACCTGATACTTGATAAATTCTGTCTACATTTTCAGTGCAATACATATAACACCACATCTCAATTTTTTTCATGGCAGCTGTACAGCACAAACCAAATTGTGCTGGATCATACTTTATCTTAAACCATATATTGGGATAAAGCCATGGCCTTTGCACTGCACAGCTTTGCTGCTGAGATAGTTATTTGTAGACCCACAGACAAGACAGAAAGCAAAGTATGAGTTGCCAACAGCAACTAAACTGCTAGTGATCCAGCTAAGGGTCACTGGAGCTTGGGGAAATATCTTTGCCATCTGCCATATCTCTTTGGGCAGATCTTTGGAAATGTGGAAGTTCTTTTGTGTAATCAAAGCTCCCCATTACAGGAAAATCCTTCAGCAATCAGAGTGAGCATAGTCACTTTCTCCTGGTAGTACAGCAAAGGGAGAAGAAAGTACATCACGACCAAGACCTAATTACCAAAAAAAAAAAGAAAAAAGAAAAAAAACCAGTGAATTAGGAGTACTATTACAGTGCCCATAAGGAAGGCGTCTCTGCATAAGCGTTTGGCAAAGTTACATTCCAATAGCGTAACTACAGCACCCTTCAAGCTGTGCCTAAGGAAAGCTGCACTCTGCTTAGCTGCAGAGGTAGATTAGCTCTGTCATTCCTTGCTTCATCTTCTGCACTGGATCTTAAGAGGCCAATGCTTTCTGCTCAGAGGGAAATGTGTAGTACATCTAAAGTAACAGAGTCAGATAAGCAATAGAGAGGAGAACATACATATAAAACACCAATTAAAAAAAATAAATTCTGTGCAAATAGAAAACAAAACGATCAACTCTCCATATTTGTCTGGGAAAGTGTCCATGGCCCTAGCATTACTGTGCTAAAATAACAGATGATATATGCTTTGGTAATTAGAGCTGTGCCATAGACAGACTTAAGGTCACATTTGGAAACACATTTGAGAATTGTACTCTGTCTGGGGAACCGGCTGTGCAATAAGGTAATTCTTAACATTTAAAACTAAATTTTTAGTCTATACAGCAGAGGGCACTAGTGTTATTGAACTGACCATAGAGTTGTTTTTTGGTACTAGAAAAATGAAAAAAAATTACTTATGAGACAAAGAGGTGTCAACAAAGGCTAAAGAAGCTGGTTGATGATCTGTGTTCCATGTGTGGGTTTGTAAAGCTACACCTTCATGTATCTCTAGCATAAATAGCAATAGCATAAATATTGAATAGCAAATTACTCTAGTACAGGTCTCCAGATGGATCTTTATGTAAAGCCCATTAAAATATTTCCATAACTTTCTTCAAGGCTTTAAATTAATTTTCCACTGTGATTTTGTGCTGGCTATTTTTTTTTTCCAGGGTATTTACAAGATATTTATGATTTAAAATTACCCTGATATGAAATACATGCACTAAGACTTCCTGAATATTTAAGTGCTGAGCTCTGGAAAACCACTAGTATAATAGAAAGGATCTTTTTACTACATCCTTCCTGCCACTAGGAATCTTGCTGCCATATATCAGCCTCATGCAAAGCTCACTAATTGGAAGTGAGGACTTGCAAGGTATTGCCTAGTATATTTTCTGCTGGTCATGATTACTTTTTTGGATCATCAGCTCCCCTATACTTAGCAGCACCAAGTCCAGTTAATGTGGTCTTGTCTTAAAAACTGCATTTTTCTTCCTGTATTGCCATAGAAGAGGGAAAAATGTTGAATAATATAAATAAATTAATAAATCGAATGTTAAAATGAGTGGTGGCTGCAGAAGCTAAGATTTGCTCTCACTACCTCCTGGAAAAGGTTGAAGAGGGATGGCAATATAGATATTCTGTACATATATGTTAAACAATATATGGCTTAGACACAGAAAAATAAAATATACCAATACATATGAAAACATATCTAGGACTTTGTATTCACATATCACAAAATGGTGATCCTGTCTTCAAACTTACAGACTAAGAGAAGCTATCAATTAGTCAGTAACCAAACTTGTATTTGAAGTATGCACAGATTTGAATTTTACAGGAACCTGACAGTGTCAGATTTCCCTGGAAGTCTTTGACAGATCGTTGTACTGAGGCATATGTTTGATTGAGACATCCTGAGCACAGGACTAGGGAGAACAGTAAATGTAAAAGCCACAGGCGATTTTGGCCTTCAGCACAAGGAAAAAAGCTGTGCTTTGTGAATGATTCATTGTTTCAGTCAATAACATAAAATAGGAAGGGTATAGGGAATTTATTTTAAGATAAAAGCGTTACTTTCAAAAATCATTTTGCAACTGAGACATGGAAATATTTTGGTTTGGGTTAGACAATATTTGCTGATCAATCTCATAACTGGATAATTTATTTCTTGTAATGATGTACGGTATTCAAGTAAAATGATTTTTTTCCCCCATGGAATGTATGTGTAATGATGAAAAAGGGAAGATTTGCTGGATAAAGAACTAGGTAAAAGAAATGGTGGGAGATACCATCAGGTTCAAGTAACTGGAACAAGAAGAAAGTGCCTTGGAGTGGTTGCAGCATAGCTTGGGATCATCAGCTTTATGGAGGCTAGAAAAGAGCAGCTGAAGGGACTTGGTGCACACACTGTCTGCTGCTGAGGGTGCTTGCTCTCCCATGACCTTTTTTATCTCTCTGTACTTTATTGTTCTACGAATGCCATAGTTTTCCTGGTCCTTCGAGGTATCCAGGATACAGGAGTGAGAGCAGAAAGTCACAAAAAGGAAGGTAGAGAATGCCATCCCACAAAGCTGGCCTTTAATAGTGAATGGGTCTGAGAAGAGGATTCCTGTACCTCTGCCCCACGTGCTGCCTGTGCCTCACCATCCTGGTACAAGGATAACTGGCAGCTCTGAAGGTAGACACAGCAGGCTGAGTTCTCATCCCAGCTCCAGTGAAGACAAAAATATTGCACCAGTGCAGTGATAAAATAATTGGTTTGATGTGTTTCTGTGTCTGTTTTATTAGTTGTTAATGGAATTCATTATTCAGTCCAAGTCCTTAAGGGATAAGTTTTAGAAGAATTTTTAAAATGAGAAAGGAAAAACAAATTACTGCACCAAAAAAAAAAATTTATAAGGTGACAAAAATGCTAATGCAATCGCATTAACTATCACAGATGATGGTTAATTACTATTCAACAGCAAAATTCATGGGTCATAGATCTTAACTAAGGACCCTAAAATTGATATTAGGCTCTAATACAATTCTTTTGACCACAACGGCAGATTTTTCTTCATAACTGTGTGAGAAATATGGGAACTATGGCCTTTTCACCCTCTTTTTGGAGATAGTCTTACTACAGTTGGATTTTTGATGCAAGCAAACTTGAATTTTAGTGATTAGAGTGTTCCTCCCTACGTTCTGTTCAGCACCTCTGAAGAGATAAGTGACCTTGAGAGTCTGCAGTAAAAAGGAAGGTGTGGAGAGCAGCCACCCCTCATCTAGTCTAGTACATTATCCTAAATCCGTGAAGCTGATGTTGAAGAGTAGTTTTTGGCAGAGGGAAGGGATGGAGGGGTGGGAGCAGTAACATCTAACACTACAGCCACAGGGTTCTCCAGAGCCATGGGACAGAAGTGTAAGCTGCAGAGAGAGAAGTTGAGTGACTTGCTCAAGGTTGCAAAACACATTAGTTTCATAAAAGTTTCATAACAAGAATGATGTTTTATAAATAGCACATAAAGAGAAATCAAACATACAGATACAGCCCAGACTTTCTAGTTCCCTTCACAAGGAAAAAAACAGTTTTTTAACCATTATATTGGCTTTCTCTGCAGTAAATTATTAAAAGTGGGAACACTTGCTTGCTCTGAACCCTTATAACAGGTTTTTTAAACTGTTATATAAACTGAAATGAATTCTCTAAAAAATTTGTCTGAATATATGATTAGGAAAAAAAGTCTTTAAATTAATTGCTGCGAGATGAAATATATTAAGTTAATATATTTTCTTGGGGTTTTTTTGGTTGGTTAGTTGGTTTTGGGTTTCTTTTTTGGTTTAGTTTCTGGGTTTGTTTGTTTGTTGTTTTTTTGTTTTTTGTTGTTTGTATTTTAAGAAAGATTCCGTTTTTGCACAAAGAGAATCAAATTGGAGCCTGGAAAACCATTGCCTTATGGTATCTTGTTTTACTGAATATATATGTACTATCCATCTGGGTACTCTCAGTTACAAATATGCTTTAAACTTGCTGTAATTTCTAAGACTTCACTTTTGGCTGATTTATAAGAAATTTCATTAATCTCAGCAACAGAGGAATCTTGAACTGAGCAGCAGATTGAAAATGAACTGAAGGCTAGGGACTATAAAAACTGCTGCAAATAAATCAGCACTGAAGTTCTTAAAATGGTAATGATCATTTGTAGTGTAAAGGTCTTTTTTCCCCTTACAGCAAGAATTTTTTGAGAGTAATTTCAAGGTGCTGGTGAAACTGCCAATCCTGAAGATACAGGGATATTTTTCAGCATTTAAATGGCTATTCTTGTTTCTGTGTTCAGTACACATTTGCTAATGAGTGTTTCTCTGCTGCTGGTGCCAAACAAAAGAATTGAAGAGGAAATATTAAATTGGATGATGCTCTGCATGATTCTTTTCTTTCTTTTTTTTTCTTTTTTTTTTTTTTTTTTTAATTCTTATAGGCAAGATCTTGCACTGTCATGTGTATGACATTCAGCATTAGAGACTTCTAGTTAAACTCTGATTCAGGTATCCTGTTTGTATAGACAAAGATTTTTACCCACACCAGACACAAGTCTCCACTCTCTTTTCATATTATCTGTTGTGCCTTGAAATGTGTAAGAATGGTTAACACATTAAATACTGTCATTTTCTATCTCAGTAGTTCCTATGTTACTAACTTTTGCCTTTTGAGATGCTTGTCATTTCTTACAACTCCCCCCTGAGTTACAATACTTCTTTTAAGTGTTCACTGTGGTTGAACTTCTTATCTGCCATCCACCTATGTGTGTTATAAATTGGGATGTGCAGGAAGAGCTAATATCTGGCTATTTCTTATCTTATTGCCAGTTGCAGCTGAGATATATATCTGTACAGAAAAAAATATGTCAAATTCTATAGCTATTCTATCAAATTTCAAGAAATTTGTAGAGTTGACTAAAAGGACTTTTTTTAGAGAACACAGTTATTTGAGATTTATTTAATGTTCTCTTTCTCCCTTCTTCCTTTCTTTCAGACGATTCAAACTCCAGAAAGACCAACACCAAATAAATTATGAATGTTGAACAAGATGACCTTACATCCACAGCAGATAATGATAGGTCCTAGGTTTAACAGGGCCCTATTTGACCCCCTGCTTGTGGTGCTGTTGGCTCTTCAGCTTCTTGTGGTTGCTGGTCTAGTGAGGGCTCAAACTTGCCCTTCTGTCTGCTCCTGCAGCAACCAGTTCAGTAAAGTGATTTGTGTACGGAAAAATCTGAGAGACGTGCCAGACGGCATCTCCACCAACACCCGGCTACTCAATCTCCATGAGAACCAGATCCAAATCATTAAAGTTAATAGCTTCAAGCATCTGAGGCACCTAGAAATCCTGCAGCTCAGCAGGAATCACATCAGAACAATTGAAATAGGGGCTTTCAATGGTCTGGCCAATCTCAACACTTTGGAACTCTTTGACAATCGTCTGACCACTATCCCAAATGGGGCTTTTGTATACCTGTCAAAACTGAAGGAACTGTGGTTGAGAAACAACCCCATTGAGAGCATCCCTTCTTATGCTTTTAACAGAATCCCTTCTCTCCGGAGGCTGGATCTGGGGGAATTGAAAAGGCTTTCATACATCTCAGAAGGTGCCTTTGAAGGTCTGTCCAACTTGAGGTATTTGAATCTTGCCATGTGCAATCTTCGAGAGATTCCTAACCTTACTCCGCTTGTAAAACTGGATGAGTTAGATCTTTCTGGGAATCACCTGACTGCTATCCGGCCAGGTTCTTTCCAAGGCTTAATGCATCTTCAGAAATTGTGGATGATACAGTCCCAGATTCAAGTGATAGAAAGGAATGCTTTTGATAACCTTCAGTCACTTGTAGAGATCAACCTGGCACACAACAATCTAACACTACTGCCTCATGACCTGTTCACACCACTCCGCCTAGAAAGGATCCACTTGCATCACAATCCTTGGAACTGCAACTGCGATATCCTTTGGCTCAGCTGGTGGATTAAAGACAAGGCACCCTCCAATACTGCATGCTGTGCCCGTTGTCACACTCCTCCCAGTTTAAAAGGAAGGTACATTGGTGAGCTGGACCTGAATTACTTCACATGTTATGCTCCAGTCATAGTGGAGCCGCCAGCAGACCTCAACGTCACGGAAGGCATGGCTGCAGAGATGAAATGCCGGGCATCAACTTCCCTGACCTCTGTATCTTGGATTACTCCAAATGGATCTGTAATGACGCATGGGGCATACAGAGTTCGGATTGCTGTGCTCAGTGATGGCACATTAAATTTTACAAAGGTAACTGTGCAAGACACGGGTTTGTACACATGCATGGTGAGTAACTCTGTTGGGAATACCACGGCTTCTGCCACGCTGAATGTGACTGCCCTGGATAACCCTGGTTACACGTACTTTTCGACCGTCACGGTAGAGACTGTGGAACCTTCTCAGGATGAGGCACAGACCACAGAGCAGGTTGGGCCCACACCAGTTACCAACTGGGAAACCATTAACATGACAACCTCACTCACTCCACAGAGCACAAGATCAACAGAAAAAACGTTCACCATTCCTGTGACGGACGCAAACAACGGGATCCCGGGAATAGATGAGGTTATGAAGACTACCAAAATCATAATTGGTTGTTTTGTGGCTATCACTCTCATGGCTGCTGTGATGCTGGTAATTTTCTACAAAATGAGGAAACAGCATCACCGGCAGAACCATCATGCTCCAACACGGACTGTAGAGATCATTAATGTGGATGATGAGCTTACAGGTGACACACCCATAGAGAGTCATTTGCCCATGCCAGCAATAGAGCATGAGCACCTAAATCACTATAACTCTTATAAATCTCCTTTCAACCACACAACAACAGTTAACACAATAAATTCAATACACAGTTCAGTGCATGAACCGTTATTGATCCGAATGAACTCGAAAGACAATGTTCAAGAGACTCAAATCTAAAACATTTATGACATTAAGGGGTGGGGTGGGGGGACAACAAAAGATGGTTTATAAAACAAATGACACAAATGACTGGGCTAAATCTACTGTTTCAAAAGTGTCTTTACAAAGAAAAAGAAATTTATTTATTAAAAATTCTATTGTGATCTAAAGCAGACAAAATTATGTGTATTCCTCAGAACCTGTTTTTGCTGCAGTTATTTACCCTCCTCGTTCCCGTTTTCCTGCCCAACCTACCCTGACTCCCATTTGCCATATTTTTCATAGGAGATCTTGATTCCCTAAAAGAACTGATCTAGGAAATTTTGTAAGAATTCTGTTACACTTTGGGAATTTTTATGGTGAATTCTGGTGGTGAGATTCGGTCTATTTTGTCACTTTCTCTTTTTTCTTTTGTTTTCTCATGCCCTTTTTGAAATTATTCATTATTCAACATAGAATGGAATAATAACAGTAACTTTGCAAGTGAGAAAAACAAACAAGTAAACCTTTTTTTTTTCTCCATGTAATTATTTGCTCTGTATTTACCGAAAGCACCATTCTGTGAAAAAAAATTGAAAAAAAAATAAAAAAAAAAAAAAAAAACAAAAAATTATTTACTTGTGAAAGCCTATAAATCCCATGATCTTTTAAGCAATTCTAGAACCAGAATTTGTAGTTCAAACACTAAACTAAGATTATAAATAAAATATTGGTTTTTTTCTGTACTTGGATATAGCTCATTCTTAGTGTGGCTTTAAACATCAGAAGTTTGTTAAAATTCCTATGATAATCTGCTCTGATGGTCCAAAACACAATCACTTTAAAGAGAATAATTAAACCATTTTGGATCATTACTGAAAAATAGCACAGTTTTCATTTTAGTTTATGAAAACAATATACCAGCAAACAAGGGTGTTTGATTTCTAATGAAAGACTGAGATCATTCCTTCTAATGGTGTTTGCAATTATCTCTATTATATCACAAGATGCTCTTCACAATGCCAGAAAAGTTTTTCAAGGCCCTTCAGTTATCACTGAATTTATTAGACAAAGGTGAAACTTTGTTCTTTTTTTTATTATTTACAACCATCAATAAGAAAATTCATCTTTTTATCAAAGCTAGTGCATTCCAGTTCGGTTCTGGGACTTCTAGGCAGAAATATGAAAGAAGTTTAGCTGTCTATAATACCTGTAATAAGAGCTGTATCTCTATGTGCAAAATCAAATCAAAATGCTGTTCGTGGAGTAAATCACAGGTAAAAGTTTGAGGATTTTGTTTTAAAAAATAGGAAAAATAAAGTCAGACAAATCAGAGAATATTATAATTTACCATAATTTCCATGACAATTAGATTCCCTGTAGAGTACCTGGTTTACATTCATTTAAACTCAGACTAATTTACCAATGGGAAATGCACACCCTTTGCATTTCTGTTTATATACATTGTCTGGATTTATCTTGTTGGTATAGGACTGGTGTATACCGTGCATGCTGAAAGCTAAAAGGGAGTCTTTCCATAAGAAAACACGCTTCAGGACACTGTGTTCTTCCAAGGAGAAGTTCTGCCAAATTAAACTCCTTTATGCATTGACAGTTGAATAGAAGCATTTTAAGGTTATTTAAATTAGGAAAAAAGAACCTTATATATAATTTCTGAATGTCTTTTTACCTATTTTATTTCTTAACCACCTTTACTGAGAGTTTTTAGGATCTTGTGCCAGGTGAATAATATTCTTAGCAAAATCTCTTTGGAGCTTTCTAGTATGCAAAAGCTTGCAGGATGAAGACCCCTCTGAAAAATATACTTCCATTCTGTAAGTTTGAGATGGAATTCCAATAGTTTGAGGGGGTAAGCATCTCCTGTTGGATGCACAGTTCTCAAGGTTGCAAGTGTATGTTGTAGTATGAAGGCCTGATTTAAAGAGGACACAGTGGAGATAGGTGACAGTGAATAACACCCTGCAAGGAGTCTGATAAGTCTAATACAGAATGAAACCCAAAGTTCTATAACAATCTCTAAGAAACATTTGGCAAGACATTATCCTTTGATGTGCTACATGAAAAATAATATCTGCTCAAAGGGAATTTTTACAGAGGGCAGAGATGGACCTGAATGTAAAATATTGCAGCTGTGATTCCTAGATTTGCCTATTTCTTCAAAGTGTAATAGAGAATTTAATTGGTGATTTCTTTTAAGCACTGTGATAGATTCTGTACAAAACTACTACAGTTACACATTCCTATGTGTTCTTTTCCCATCTGTCTAGTAACATTCTGTCCACGGCCAATGCTTATCTGAAAATTGAAAAAGAGTCCATTCAGGAAACCTAAATCTTACCTATTTGCCATCTATAATTAATGGGTTTATGTTAACAAATTATGGCTACTCTAACTAATAATTGTGAAAGCAGTTTTGGTCAACATGGTTTATAAACACGCAGTTTTTTAGTAAGCCCTAAAGTAGCTTAGGAGGCCTATAAGAAAACAGGTATAGTTATTGTCAAGTGCAACACTGGACTACTGACAATCTTTGATCTTCTTTGCAGTAACATAAAATACTCTCAGCGACGGTTTTAAACAATATATTTATTCTTATTGAGTGTTAATTCAGTTTTATTGGTTAATCAAAAAGCAGATATTCCTGCTTGCTCATAATAAGCATAAAGAAAAAGCATTTGGTTGTGTTTGGTTGGGTAAGTATATATGTGTTACATGTCAACCATATCAGTTATGATTTCCCCATCATGTTCCCTATCCTTCTTGGAACCACAAGTATCATTTCTGATTCATTCTTACTTCTACAAAGCACTCAGTACTTTTGCAGATTAATTAAATACCAGAGTTAGAGAAGATCACAGTTTAAATTATGAACTGAGCTCTGTAATAAAGCGGAATGAGCACTGTGCTCTCTTGTTTTGATGCTCAAATCACATGCCAATGCCTCCTGTTACTGCTCCAGAGACAACAGTGTTAAGAAAGATGCCTGTATCTCATGCATGACAGAGTGTGACTGACAGAAAGTTCTAATGAAATTTCTCTTGCAGGTGACCACATTGTGTGTGATGTAAAACAATTGGGCAAAAAAAAATTGTGTTCCTGATTATGATCTATCCCTTTCTAGTGGGCTCATGAGAAATGATGAATTATTCTTCAGTTCATTGATGGAGTTTGAAGATGTTTGTCTGCTGTCCTGTGCAAATAGAAACTGCAAAGCATTTTCTTTCTGGAATTTTCATCAACTATTAACAAATCTTTCCATGTGCAGAAATAACATGTGACAAGCAAAGCGAGTGAGTTCCATTCAATTCATCATAGAAGATGGACATTTTATTTTCCTTCAAAAAGGGCTAAATGTATGAAAAGTAATAGATTAATTGTATTTTTTTGCTAAAATATTCTAACACATTAAAAATTATATTTAATCATTTCAAGATTCCCTGTCCCCACTGATCACAGGTTGATCACAGAATTAGAGAAAAGACAAGTAAATTAATATTGTACTTTGCTATACCAGCTTCATAGTCTTATGAAAATGTTTCATAACAGCTGTTACAAGCTTTTATATGTCAGATATGACCATTAGTGTAATCTTTTCAATGAGAAGCATGGAAAATCTCTTCAACATTATCACCCCTCTCTAAAGGTTATATCCCATTTTTTACCTCAGCTAAGTACATAATTTTTGAAATTTTCACCATTTTTGGGGGACTTTTTTAAGTCCAGGAGGTGAAGGTCTAAGAAATATTAGGAGCTACCTTGCAATTTTGTACCAAAATAAGTAAATGAAGAAATAATTTAGCTTTATATTCTAGATGTAATAAAAGGAGTTAGACTTTAGGGCCTGGGTTTCTGTTTTTCTTCGTAGAACTATTTAATTTTTCTCATTTGTGCAGGGGTTGCCAGGAAAAAATCTTATTTCTAAAATTAGATCTGCAGTTAGCACCACCGAAGGTGATGGTGGATATTTTATTACAGAGGTGATATTATCTATGAGTATTATAAATAACTAAGACATGGAGCCACCACTATTGGCATGGCAAAGGTTCATAAGCAGGGGGTGGGCTTGGGGAGATTCTAGGAACCCTACCAGGTAAATCTGCAATTCCTGCTGGCCCTGCAACCTCACTTATGGTGGTTTCCCATGAAAACACTGTGGGTGTGTCCATTTTGGGGCTGGAAGAGCACAGCACGGCAGAAGAGTGTTGGCTTGGGAATAACTTCATTGAACTTCTCCCTGCTTTAGAGCAGGAGTAATTGGCATAATAGCTAATAGCTCAGGTCCAGACATGCAGTATGCCATCAGGAATGGAGAATTGTTTGTTTGTTTGTTTATCACATTTAATCACAAGCAGTTTGTAAGGCTTAATGCACACTAAACAATGGAAGACTTGAAGAATAAAAAAAGTTACAGATTTACAGTGTAAATTTTACACAAATGGGAAAGTCATGTTTTGAAAAAATACAAATACTGGTTTGATTGACTCTAGGACACTTTTTTCAGTATCAACTCTATTAAGACAAATGAGATCTGTATTTTACCAGTTACACGTTATTTATTTCAATAAGAATAAACCAAGATTTTCTTAGGTGAGAAATGTATAACAAAATATTTAGCTTAATTTGTCTTGGTTCTACTCCTTGCTCTCGTGTTTATAATGTACACCCAGATTGTCTGTAAACCAGAGTTGCTCTCCAAAGGGCTAAATCAGTGAGCTCTGACTGACTTTCATAATAGACAAATATTTAATTCCAGTGAGGTATGAAATTTATGGAATGAGGGGGAGACACTGAAATGATTACATCATCAGATGATTTTATCGTCAACTTTTGTAAGATAAAAAAGACAAATTATCTATTATTTTTGAGAACTTTGAAAAGCAAATCTTAGGATTTAAATTCTTAGCAGGAAAAACCAACAAGTCAGAATAAATTAGAGTATCACTGGACTTGAAAGGAACAGCAAGAAGTAACATTTAAAGCAAGAAATGGGAGTTATATACCCTAGATAACCTTTACATATTTTCTAACAGCACAAATTTCTAATTCAAAAATTAGTTACTTTTTTATGTATCATGCAGTTTCTGCAAGGATTCTGACTGCTTTATCCATAGTTTTCTGTTTTCTTCTTCCATTTTGCAGTACATGTGTGATCTAATCTGGGCTTTCAGATCTGTAACTATTTCCCACACAGAGTACGCAAGGAGATTCTCTTAAGTCATCTAAACTCCACTTATTGGAGGTGCATGTCTGGTACTCTCCGGGGCTTTTTTCAATCTACTTGAAATGGCTTGTGCTGTGAGAGATCCCTTAATTTCTTCTGTTCTCTGCTACAATAGCAATATATGATTAATGTCCTAGTTTGGAAAAGCTTTTGCATGGAATATATTTTCATCAAATTTAAAATATAAACTGCAATTGTATTTCATTTTAGTAAAAAATTTTGAACTCTGTTGAATTGAAATATTACTTCTGTACCTTTCCCCGCAGTCCAGTTCAGTGCAATTAAGTTACCAAAAAAAAAAAAGAATTAAAAAAGAGNGTTACAAAAAAAAAAAAAGAATTAAAAAAGAGCAACTATCTTGGAATGCTCTGCATGCAGATGGGTCTGTACATGTATATTATTTAAAGAGTGATTCTACAGGTGAGATTAAAGGAATAAAGGAAGAAATGTATATATATATAAAAAAGAGAATTAATGAGCCAAGAGAGAATCTAGTAAAACAGAACTGGAGTTAGTGGACCACAGAATTAATCCAACCCCTATAACTAATTTAATTCCATAAGATGTAATTCAATTTAATTCAATTTGCTCATTTAATTCTTCAAAAGGACAGAGAGTTGTCTAAAATGGAGATGGAAAGCCAAGGGTTTTTTGTCAGTACCCACATGATATCAAGCAGGCTTTCCTTTTCCCTGCTCTCCTGGGCTTGCCATTTCTGTTTGGCTGTTCAATTATCATTTTCTGGAACTGCCTTCCTGAGGCACCCACCTGTGTTGGGAGTGAATTCCAGTGGTCAGTGAGACAAAGCCAGGTCAGTGCTGTGCTCCTGAGCACAGCCTCTGCAGTACTTGGTCTTTAGGTTCACTAACTCCTAAACAACTAATTCCTATTTGATAAAGCAAAGTAGTTCCATATATAATGTATGTTTTGAATATTGAATATAAGATTGAGGTTGTTGATCACATGCTAGGTGTTAATTAACTGTCTTCTACATTGAAAGAGTTTTTTTTTTTCTTCTTTTCCATGTTGGAATATACCTTTCTTTGTGATGAAGAAAGGTCAAATTCAAGAATTTTATCAAATTATAAAGATTTGGAGAAAAATATCAATTTCTTTGAATATTAAGACTATAAAAGGATTACAAATTGTACAAAACTACATATTAAAAAAAAAAAAAAACAAAACAAAAACAACCAGACAGTAAATAGCAATGTCCAAAGATTCCTAGAAAGCAAATGCCTAAACAAAGTCATCATGACCTTAATAGACAGAATAAAGCAGAGGAATTGAAAACTTCCATGGCTGTTGCTAAAACCTCCTTGACTGAGATTGTTCTGTTCCCCTATTTTTATTTTTAAATAAATTCTGTTTCCTATGTCAGCAGTGTTTCCATCAAGATGGACATGAATAATATTGTTGGAAATATTGTTCCCTCCTGTTTCTATCTGGAGAAACACTGTCTCTTGTTGTTTATTTTTTCAACTTCCTGATGATTTCTGATTCTCCTGTAGGGAAGCAATCAATTCTGTACTGCACAAAAAAAGCTTTTGTCCACCTAACAAAACAGTAAAATAATAAAGGACTGAACCAGGCAACCAAGAATAAAATAAAATGTGGTGGTAATGGTGAGGGAAGAGCCATGAGAAAATAAACATTACAGGAGGAGGAAAACTATATTGAAGAGATGAAGGAAGTTGAAAAAGTGTGAAGCTATTATTTCCATCTCATTTTGTGCATAGTGTTTCCTGGTACAGCTGGACCATAGTTGAACCCACTGATGAACTCATTTTAAATAAATCACATTGGGAACTCTTTGAGAGATTGTTTAAAAGTAATAAAAGCAACATTCCTTAGATGTGTATGGGTCAAAAAATTACCAGGGAACTATTTAGGTTGTTTTGATGTTCTACTAGGACACTAAGTGATTGCTATAGCAAAAGATTTAAGTTGGAATTCTGAAAAATAAACTGTTCACACTTTACAAGTAGAAAACAGTTTCCCAAAAGAAAAAGTAGAAATTTGAATTCTGGGATAATTCGATTGGCAATTTCTACATATAGGTAACATTTTAACATTAACTTCTGCTGATTTTAAAATTGGATTTCTAAAAATTAACCTGGAAGAAGCACTAGAATGCATAGAACAGACAAAGATGCCAGGAGTGAAAGAATTGATTTAGTAGAACTTTCCATTTTTATCCTTTGAAGTTTCTTTCAGTAATACAATATTTTCAATTAGGAACTAAGAAGAGGCCTATTTGTACATTTTTTCTCTTTTATCTCTTCAAGTGGGAATAACACTTTAGACTGTCTGATAAAAATGGTATTAGAATTTTGGGGAAAGAAAGAAAAGATGCCTTGTGAAATCCTTGGTAACTTTGTAGCATGCTTTTTTGTTTTGCTTTGTTTTAATTTCTTTATCTTACATTTACATAATAATGGAATGAAATTATAAGATAGAAAAATAAGCTCTATGATAAAATTTGGGAAGGTGCAAAATATCATCATTATTTTCATGCAATATTTTCTTAATTTCATTCTAATTTGCTGGCACAGAAGGGTAGGAAGTGCAAATAAGTCTTCCTTATAATTTTTTCATGTTTCTTTAGGTTTTGAATATGCTCTTTTCCTTCATTATTTAAATGAATATTCACTGGATTTTATTATGTTTCAAATTAGAAGCCTTTTCTTTTTTCTCTATTTACAATTTCAATGGTTTTCTGTACCTTCAGTTTTCACTCAACATATTTTTTTTAATTAAAAAGCCGAGTCTTTTAAATTATATATTTTCTCCATGATGCAGGGTTGTAGGATGCTGTGCTTCATCCCAAATTTCCTGGTAGTATCTGGTCTCGTTCAGTACCCTCATACCATTATTTGGTTGTATCACTCTTTGTCTCTAAATGAGAGTCAGCCTCTACAGTCACCAGGAATTTTTCCTCCACAAAAACTCCAAGTGTTGATAGTAAATGGAAATGCAGAACAGTATGACTGCCCAGCACTTGTTTCAAGGCTTAGCAGCAAAACATGGTAAATTCAAACTTTCCAGGTTTCTGGGGAAATTGTGGTTTGGCTGCAGCAGGTCAGCAGAACAGCTTGACTGGAGTGAGGTAATTAGTCTCTTGTGCATATCTTAACACAGGAAGATGTTACCTCTGAAGAGAAGAAAAATGCTCTGTCTCCTCTAAAATGTGTTTTACAACCTGAGTGAAAAAAAAAAAGGTTTTTTTTTTTGTTTTGGTGGGGCTTTTTTGGTGGTAGGATTTTGAGGTTTTTTGTTTGATTTGTTTTGTTAGATTTTTTTTTTATTGTTGTTTTTTTATTTAAAATTTCAGAAACCTATTGGAAGTTTAGATTTCTGCAACCATGCATTTCATGCATGATCGGTGGAGGTGCCACAAGACTGTCATTTATTCCGCATCACTGAAGAATTGGATCAGCCTATTTCTAAATGGATTTTCCTTGTGCTGATCACAGATAATTATAGGTCTTTTTTTAAATGCCTTTTAAGTACTGATAGCACAGCTATGGAAGCCCATTGCTAGGAATGATGCCAAAATTTTACAGTTGTGCAGCTTCATCACATCTAATCCACTGGTAGTGGTCTGTTGCTTTAGTTTAATTTTAAAGTTGTGATCTGACATGTGTTGCTATATTGCTTCAGTAAGGGAAATTATTTTGTTCTTTTAAAATGTTAATTAAGTCCTAAGAGAACTGTTGGGCTGAGAACCAATCATTTCACACTGTTTTGCTGTGACAGTGTTGTGGCTTTGATTTTAAGGGTACACCAGAAGCATATAAGAAGTGTTCATCTCTTCCAACCAGTCTTCTGTGAAAAATGCAGCTCTGTCTGGACATTTTCTCTAAGATATAAACTCCAGCAGACAACTACCAGACACATTGTAAATAGGCCACAGTATACTAATCATGGGGGTAATAAGTATTGATACCTCTTGCTTCTGAGTTTGGCCTTGGGTTAAATTTCTAAATCTTCATTTAACTTTCCATCAAATGCTCTATCTTAGTGCAGCTGCAAAACATTTTATAGCTAAGAGTCTGTCTTAGAAGGGTAAGTTATGCAAAATTGAGAGTGTCATCACTATATGTCTGCTGTTCAGATACAAACTCCTCTCTGTCCATCCCCTATGGAAACTTCCAGTAATCTTGTTACTCTGCAATCCTAATTGACACAATTAATTCTTTTTATTCCATTTCATTTCTCAGGCTGTTTCCAAGGAATGGCACAAGTAATGGCAAGAAGAACGAAGTTGGTGACTTTACTTCCAGAATATACGTGCATCCAGATAATCATAGAATCCCAGAATGGCATGGGTTGGAAGGGAACTTATAGATCATCTAGACCTGTAGATCATCTAGTTCCATAGGCAGGGACAGTGTTTGAGTAGAGTGCCCACGAAAAAAAACACTACAAGAAATAGATCAGTCAAGACACAAAAGATTAGAAACAAATATAAATCCATTCTGTCCTCTATTGTAGACACAAACACACACACATATATGCACATGAATCCACTCCTTTGATGCTTTTCAGCAGGTCTGCTCTGGAAAGCAATGCAGATGCAGTGGACATGCATTGCACTTCTCTTTGGGTGGTTAGGCTGCCCACTGGCATCTGTGGCAGAGGAGGAAAGTGAGACAAAGAGGCTTTCAGCAAAGGTAAAAGTTCTGGTGTGGACAGAGGCTCTCTGTCCTTGAGGTAAGGCTTGACCCCATGGATACAGTGCAATGAGTCTGTAGGATCTACTCTGTTGCAGGACACTCTGGTTCCTTATGGATGAACAGTGGAAGAGAGAACTCAAGTGTATGTATCTGAAAGTGAGAAAAGTGAAAATCTCTTTCAGTAGTGATTCTAGTTTTGCAACTGGTCTTTGTAATCAATATGTAAAAACTCTTCATTTCACTTTTTGTAGCAGCTTCCCCATTTGCAAAATGTGTTGGGAAACAGACAGGAAAAGCAGTGTGAATGCTGGTTCAATACTGCTGTTTCTCTTTTTGCTGAGGTTGGACTACTTTTCTTTCGTGTTTCTCAAGCTTTCAGTGCTTCTCTCTGATAATTTCAAATGGAAGAGTCAATGAGTCACTGTCTCCAAATAAAATTAAAACACCATTTTTTGGTACCATTTAATGGATATGGCATCATTTGTGCCTGTTGTGCACCTGTGACAGCACTGCCAAAGGCAGTGACAGTACATTCATATGGAGTGACATGTGACCAAATAATGTAACACCCTTGTTTCTCTTGTAGCTCTCTCAAATATTAGCTCTGAAAGAAAGGGCAAAGCAATCAGCAATTCCAACCTCTAGGAAGAAAGTGAAGGGATGCAAGAAAAGTACAGGCATAGATCCTTGAAACAATGAAAAGAGACACAGAGCTGGGAGGATGTAGTTCATTTGGGAAAAGTTGTGGGAAATATCTTCCCTCTTCCACACAGAATGAAGCTTCTCTAGAGTAACTAAGCTTTTGCAGATTGTTGTGGGTAGTTTTTGCCCTTTAAGAGCACATTCAGCCTTATCTGTTTCAATCTTATCTTAAATATGGACTATGAAGTGTTCCATCTTCAGGAAGATTGATTCAACTAAAGGGCAGAAAGCCTTTATGGAAAGGAAAAAACATATTAAACTAGAACTTAACTCTGTGCTGTAAACAGAGTGGATATTCTTGCTGACAGGGGTAAGGAGGAATTGCTGTCATTTACTGCTTCACTAAATCTTTCCATGGTAATCTTTCAGGCAGTTCACAAATAATTATTCACGATTTCCCTCCTCCTCAGCTGTTAGAGGGAGTTGCAATAACGTCTGGGTTGTTTCATCCCAATGTGAAGAGCATGTGGTGAACACCTGAGGTGGGGGTGGTTCCTCTGCCAGGGTTTTTCTCCAAGACATATTTGGGAATGCTTGGTGAGGGGAGGGTTTTGCAGCCCATGGATGGGAAGAGAAACATCCCTGCAGGCATGTGCTGAGATGTGCCCTTCTGTGATGGAAAATCAAATTTTCTAGGAGCCCAGAAGTGTCTCAGAGTTTGGAGCTAGCAGTGAGTTGAGTGAAGGGCGGAGTGAGCAGGAGGAGAGATTTATAAATAATTCTAATATCAATTATGTTTCATTTTATCTGTTTAGAAAACAAATTATTTTAGTATATATGAATATATCTGGCTTTTGTATTTGAAACAATTTTTAAAGGTCTTTGAGCCCAGTGTGGGGAGTGGCCTTGTTATATTCATCTGCCTCTGGTTCCCATTAGTGAAATATGATATATATTTTTTAATAGATAATAGAGCAGTCTGGGCCAAAGGTTGGTTAACTCATGGTGTGTGACAGGTGGAAAGTTATCATTCTTATTTTTCCTCTCGCTGTGTGAGTTCTGTACTTCCTTCTGGGCTATAGTAGATATGACATAAGTGTCCTATAATGTACGATTATTGTTGCATTAACATTAATGTTTTTTCTAAGAACTAGTTAGCATGATCAATACTTAGAAGGACAAGCTTATGTCTTTATTCTTGACACTAAATATTCATGCTCTCTCCATTGATAAATTGTGTCATCAAAAAGATGTTTTTATTGTTTATTTATTTTTCTATTTTACTTTTCAAGGCTGAACATAATTCTTTGAATGCCAGGTGTTCAACTCCTTTAATCAGGTTTGAATACATTTCTATACTACATTTATTTAAGCAGCTTGCTTAAAGCAAGTTTGCTCGTGAATATTAACAAAGCACATAGCAGCAGAAGGCTGTAGAATGAGTATTTTTAAAACTCAGTGCTGTTCTTTCAATTTATAAAGAGTGCAGAAGCAGGACAAATATTTTCTAATTCTAGCATTCAAAGGCAAAGGTGAATTATTTTGCCAACATCAGGAACACAAACATTGCTCCATTCTTCCAGTTTATGAAAGCTGAAGAACAAAGCTAAAAAGAGTTTTTATATTTTCTTTTTTTTCCAAAATAGAATGGCTAAGTATAAAAGAGCAGTATAAACACGGAAGAGTATGAGTGATTATGAAGAGTATTTGTATTTAAAATATTTTTAAAAGCCTAATTTAATAATAAATAATTATCAACAGTGGAGTGATTGACTAAATCTTGCATAGCCAGCATAGGTTAAACATTTTAAGTGTATTTCTTTACCTGATGATTAACCTTGTCTCATTCCTACTACTTGCAAATTATTATAATATCAAGAAGATATAATGAGGCAAACTTATGCATGGAGACAATAAAATTATTTATTCTCTCAGACCAGCACATGATAAAAATCTGACATGGAGATGAGGGGGAAATTTGACTTACTCTCTTCTAATATTGTTCATTTCTGGGAGCAGGGAAAGGGGAAGTTATATTCTGGAGCTCCTTATTTCACTAAAAATGAAAAACAAAAAAAACAACCAAACAAAAAAACCCTAACCCAGAGGAAAATCTGGGGATAATGATGTTCTCCAAGGTGCCACAAGTTTTTCCGGCCCTAAAGTTATTTTGCCAAGGCAAAGTACAAAATTTTCTGGATAATGTCATAGAAGAAAATAATGTTGGAACTGATCAAAGTCATTAACAAAATATTTGCATTAGTGTTTCAACACTTAATTTAGGAGAAATGGTTTGCATGGTTAAAAAATATCCCTTTTTTGCCCCCATGAATGATTGTCTAGAAAAATAATGTGTAAGCAAGTATGGTTTTGTTGTTTGTGTCTGTGTGAGTTAAGATAGAAACGTCAATGACAAATGTAGGTGTGAATAAAACTTTCACAGAATTTCTTTTTAAAGACAAATGAAACATTTCATGTGACTTTAAAAAATATCTGAGAGCACTTATTTTCATTATAGTTATGAATTTCTGGGGATTTTGCTGACTTAAGAGCATTCAGATTTTTTTGGTTTTTGTTTGTTTTTTTAATTAAAAAAAAACCTTTTTAATGAAAAATTGTCCATGAAGGAGACTGAACAGTTGTCAGTTGTCCGCGGTTACTGAGCAGTGAGAAAAGGGGCCCTCATTTCAGCTGTAAAATGTGAGGAGAAAGCCTTAGCTTGGAGCAAGGCAGGGAGAAGAGGTCACAGAAGGGTTTGAGAGGAAGTGGTGCAGCTGGTCTGGCGCGAAGGGGAGAGCTGTCACGGGCTGCAGGCTGTAGGCTGCTGGGGTAGGTGACCTCATTAGCACCAGTCTGATGTAATCACGCTGCTCATGCTGGTTTACTGCTTGGTGCTGCACGCTGTATCTGGACCTTAATGGAATCGCAGCCTGAGGTTCATGACATGTAACAATACCAAAGCTTCTCAGTGAGTGTCTGAGGTCCTGATTTTTTTCCCTTTCGTTGGTGGCTGCCCAGTCCTGTGATGCTGGATCACATTGGTTTTGCCTTCAAATGAAGCTCTGCACATCCTGAGGCATAAATGATGCTGGGGGGAATATTGAGAAGGCAGATCCTGGGGCTAAGGGAAAGACACAAAGAGCAGATCCTGGAATGGAGTGGGATGCACATCTTGGAAAGCTGAAAAATATGTCTCTCCACAGAGAAAAAAGATCTGCAGGAAATCAGATTTGATGGTCAAAAGGAAACTAGTAAAAGAGAAGGACAAGATCTACCCCTTCTTCCTTTATCTTATAGGTCTTATGTTCTAAAACATTCAATAGAATTGTTCCACCTGTTATGCTATTGACATTTAATTTAAAAGTCAAAATATCAAAAATATCAAAATATTATCATCTGTTAATCGCTACTGCTGGCTTAAACTCTTCAAGAAGACTAAGTCAAGTCTTAACCGAAGAACCCCAAATACTTGATAGATGAAGTTGCAGATTTAATTTGCTGACTGGTACATGTGACATCAGTCAATTTAATTTGGATTCAGTGCCTCAGGACTGGCTGTGAAGGCTGCATAAATAAGTTTTATGCTATCAAGAACATGCTCTTCTTACTATATCTATCATCTGTCTTCCAGCCTTCTCCAATGACTTCCTCGTCTGCAGGATTTATTAACTGTTTTGCATAGTTTTGACAGTATCATAATAAGTTAACAAAATGTCCACAGCTAAAAGTCATAGATTTTAATAAAACCCAAAAAAACCCCACCCCAAAATACTCCAAACCTGTGCGCATTATGTGAAAAGCAGACAGGAATCCCTCTGCATGTGTGAGAAGACAAAACTGAAGTTTAAGGAATGTCTCATGCTGTTATACCCAGAGAGTGGACAAGATGTTTGCAAAAACAATAAATTCTCTATACTTTTCCCCTACACCCCCAGGAAATATTTATTTTGTGAGAGGATTTTCCCTTAAAAAGCACAACATACTCAGGGTTATGTAGCTAGGCCTTTTGAAATCATAATCTGGCGGCTCAGGCAACCATGACCGCATTTTAAATTGCTTGATTATTTGTCTGTGGGGGATGACCGTTTTATTGCCTGAAATAACACAATTATGTTGCATCCCTCAATGCAATGGCTGTCAAAAAGAGTAGATAAAAAAATAGACTGAGCTAGTTTCAAGTATATTTTGGACAGTAATTATTTGAGGATACAGACAGGAATTGTGAGGCAATACCCAAGAGACTGGAAATCTCACTTCTGAATAAACAGTATTTAAAATGTGTTCAAGCTTCTAAGATTATTAACCCTCTTTTGTGCTGTAAGCCATGTAGACAAGAAGTGATTAAATTGCACCCGTTTGCCAATGAATCAGTTCTGCTACAATGTAGAATAAAGAGCATAACTCACCCATTCAGAGAATGTTTGTAACCAAAAAGAGTTGAATTATGCTGTTCCTGAATTGTGTTGCGAAGAGCCACTTTCACTTCTCATTGAAATCCTGTAAATTAAATCTGCACCTTTATTTGAATACATAAGAGTGTTATACCTTCTCTTTTATAATGGCTGTACAACAATTTCCAGTAATAAAACCAGGGTGACTTTCAAGTCCAGAGAGCAAGATGCATGCCTTGTATATTGGAAATGGTTCTCCTTCATCTTTCTGGGTTTTCAATTTACTTTTCCCCTCTGTGCTGTGAGTAGTTTGCAATTGAAATTTGAAGGAATGTAGTGCCAGACCAGGCTTGTGATGAAGGCTCTTCTGAAATTCCACCAGTGTTGTGTAGCCTACAGGAAGGTTAGCAGTGCTCAACTTGACATGGGAATGTTACCTACAAAGAAAAAACAGAAAAACTGATCTTTAAGAGCATATAATAAATTTTATTGAGGTGTGTGGACTTTTCAAAGCTAAAGATTAAAATTGCCACCCTTTGCAGAAAATAGGTTGCAGTTTGTTCTCTAATAGTTTGATTTGCTAATTTTAAAATATTCCCTGCAAATAAGGAGTTAGAAAAGAAGAGAAAGAAAGCTCCACACAGCATACACCTTTGATCTGCAACAAAGATTCTGGTTCCTTAAGTTGCTGGTGTTTAGGTGTTTATTGTTTTTTTTCTTTCCCATGCATCCCACTCTCAAATTCCAGTTTAGCTATATATACATGCAAGAATATATATACACAAGAATATGCATATATACAAAAATATATGTATATGTATGTATTCTTGTATATTTATATATGCATTTGTGCATCTTTAGTTTCCTGAAACTAAAATAGCTTGAAGTGTTTATGATTAGAGCTGCCCAAATTAGAAAGTTGACTGCAGAGCACAACTTCCATATGTACATGAGAACAAATATGGATATGATATATGAAATAGAAAAACAGCATAATATTGGGAAGTAACAATGAAATAGAACAGGAAACAGCAGCCAAAGCTAGGACTGATGCATTCAGGTTGTTAGTATAGACAGATTGTTAACCTAAACTTGAAAAGTAGCTAGGGTGAAAATGCACTTGAGAAAAAATTCTTAAAGGTATGCAATTTGTTAACTCCATTTTCTGCAGTATGAGAGATGGGAGAGGGTAGATAGAATTCTCCATAAGGTGATGAGATCCAGCTGCACGAAATCATGTCAGGTGTTCCACTTCTTCCAGGAAGCAAGTAACCAAACTTGGAGATGCGTTAAAGGCACGTGGAAGACAATGATCTCCAGAGGAGTGAAGTATCTTTT
This sequence comes from Erpornis zantholeuca, assembly GCA_013400515.1. Taxonomy (NCBI): domain Eukaryota; kingdom Metazoa; phylum Chordata; class Aves; order Passeriformes; family Timaliidae; genus Erpornis; species Erpornis zantholeuca. Next base: position 12,157 of record VZTN01002648.1, on the reverse strand, counting down.
ACATAACTGATTAAAACTGGAAGAGTGGGTCTAAAACCATTGCTTTTTGGTTTAACATAAGAGTAATAACTTAATAGGAAGTTAGGCTTCATAATGAAAATTAATGATGGGTTGATTTCCATTCCCAGTATAAATCTTCCTCTCACAATACTGGACTTTAAAAACATTTTTCAAAGTGTTTGTTTTCAGTTGTCAGTTTGTGAGTAAAATTATGAATATTAGAGTCTTTTAATGAAAAGTATTATGAAGAGCGCTTGCACAGATTTCATTTCTCATAATATATGTTTATTTTATTTGAGGTTGATGATTGAGTCTCTCTGGGAGGAGGCTGAGTGTGAGCATGGACATGTGTGTGAGGAGCTGCATTCATAAACATCTTCAATGAAACCAAAAACAATCTCATGTAATTAATTCTCTCTCATATGCATGTGAGAGAGCATGTGCACTGAATAACGTTTTTCATTTAATAAGCCTATAAAGCTCTTGGGGCAAATCCGTAGTCCTTTATCACTAAGTGAGCTCAAACTTTTAAGTGTAAATGAAAAAAAAATCATGGGCTTATTTATTTGTTCTTTTTGAAAGCATACTCTTGGGAGAAAGCAAGTACCTTCAAATATCATTAGAGAAGCAATGAAATAGATGTAATATTTATATATCTTAATGGCCTGATGAGAAATGAATCATGCTGAAGGATGTGCTAACCCTTTCATATATCATAAAGGAAAGCATTAAGCCCTATGCAAAATTCATTCCATGTTGACTCTTTTAAAATTTATCAGGAATTTTTAGTGGTGTGCTTGTTTTATTTGTTTTTAATTTATTTTGGTTTAATTTCTTTGTTGTCAGTGGAAAACAGTTTTTCTTACAGTTTTTCAGTGGAGCCAACACCAGAAAAATGTAAACAAAGCCATATGAGATTGTCTCCCAGGATTTTTCCTTTCGATGGCAAATTCTGCTGCTACTTAAAGTCACTTTCACTGAGCTACAAATAAGTATTTACCTTTGAACAATCCACTGAAAAGTTTTTAAGATTTTTCTGTCAAGAGTTGTTAAATCCCATTATTTTCTTCTGTACAATTCTACTAGTAAATGTCTTCAGTTTAAAGGAACATATTAGTTGGGATTAACCCTTGATGTGAAATGCAAAATATTTTCTCTCACATAAATGCATTTTCAGAAAATGTGCTTGAGCACGCAGTATTTTTTAAACTTGACTTCTAGCTATGACAGGTATTATCAGTGTTTTACTGGAACTTGTTGGAAATCTTTTGTTGACTGTAGTCAGGTTTGACCATTTTATGGGTTTTCCAGTTTTTTTTACCGTGTGAGTGAAAGGCTGTTTTGATTTAATGATCTTACTCTTCAAGGTTAATTCTGTTCTTCAAGAACTATGTATCCATTTAAAGGCAGTTACTTTTTTCAGTAATTTATGTGCAATTTACCCCTTAAATATGTTCCAGTATTCAATCAGGAAGTTCACCTCCTGAATATTCCCATCTAAGTACATAGACATAGTAGTGTTCAGGCATCACACATGATGTACGATTTAAATATAATGATTAGTGTTTTCTCTCCAGAAATCTGCTAAGGGAAATAACATAAATATGTAGTGTAAAATGATGGGATAACATGGGATTTGTGCCCAAAGAGATGTAGGATTATTTTTAGCTGATCAAATATGTAATATTCACTGTGGTTTTGATCACGTATTTTCGAAGTACCCTGGGCTGAGGTGTACAATCATTTGCATTACTTTGTGGATTTTCTGGAAACAAGAATCAGTGACATATTGTTTTGATCAAGTTTTCTTTGTTTGAAAGAAAATTTTAACTGGAAACTCAAGTTCTGATGAAATTACCATGTTGACACAGTGCTTCTCATATCCTCTTGAGATTTCTGTGGTTTCTGCACTAGAGTTAGAAACATCTGTTCTGATGTGAGTCCCAAACATGAGAGGACTTTATTACGTACGTGAATAATCCTTTCCATATTTGTATCCCTCTTCACGCTGTTGTTTGAGCAAAACCTTCTCCTGGGGATCACTGGAGCTGTGTTTGGCACTTGGTGGTTTGTCTGTGCAAAGTGAGACAGGCAACACTAAAAGATGGCCAAGTCTGCTTGCAGTGAAGCAGTGGGTACTTATGTCTTGGCACAAGGACTTTCTAAATGCTCTGCTGCTGCTTTCTGTTCCATATTTTGATGGTGATACAGATTTTTGTGTGCAGATTCTCAGAAAATCCTATTTGAGTATGTCTACTGATTTCGCCGGAGCTGCACTTCAGGACCTAATCCAAATATCGCATGTGTGATTCCAGATTAATTACTATCCACTCTCCCCACTGTGCATTCTTGTTTTAAATTTTGCTCTGTTCTTCTGTTTCTATGAAAAAATAAAGCAGATCATGCAGCATCATCAAAAGCTGGATAGGCATTCATTTCTATCCTGAGTACCTGCAATTATACACCTCCAGGGTAAGAGAACTCTGCATCACAATCCCCCTGGCAACTGCAGTCATCTAGACAGTGCATAGTTTACATTATTCCCAGACCAGCATTTACTACTCAGAGTCATATCTGAAACAGAGAGAATTCAAATGATATTCAAGGATGGGAGACACCAGAAAACATATTGTGTGGGGAAGTTGTTCTTGATTGGTTGGTTTTTTTCTTAGGTAAACAGAGAATTCTGTTCCTGATTTTAATTCAAAGACACTGAGGACTTCAAGGTTAATAAAATCATACATGCCTCGCCATATTTAAAATGCAATACATTGAATAATAAATTTTTTTATGCTAAATCGTGTGTGATCAGATTTCTGGAGGTTGAAAGTATTTTCCGTTGCCTGTTGTGCGGAAAGGTTATTTTAGCTTCTTATAGCAATTTCAACAGCTAGGAAGCAATCATGTCATCCTGAGCACAGGACTTGCAGAGCACTTGCTTATTGTTTGGCATCATTACTATTTACATGATACAAACAATGCAGAGGACTCATGTGGAGAAAAATTTTTTATTTATTTTTTTCCCAGTTCCTGATTATTGTGTCACGTTTTGAGTGTTGGTTTGTGGCTTGGAAGAATTTTGTCATTGCTGGTCTTCTCAGTGAAGAGAGGAAAGAGGTCTAATGGAGTCAAAGGCAATTTCTGATAAAAAGATGTGATGTTAAAGTGATGGGATGTAGCAAAAGCCAGGCGACCGGGTGAACAATATTATTTTGTCACCTCTTAGAAAATCTGTGATTTGCAGGCAGCTAATTTCCACTGTCATATGATTTTCTAATGTTTCTCTATGAAAGAGCAAGGGGGTAACCTCAGGCTACTAGTCTATTAGAAAATTTATCTTTTAAAGGCAATGCCTGAAGTAGATCATGGAGGACTGGGGCAGACACAAGAGTCTCCAGGCTTTCAAATACTGTCAGTTAGAAAGTTCCATGGCAAGTGCTTTTGAAGGAAAGTCAGAAATTAATTTTGCAGGGAATGCTTCTGTGGAAAGGAAGGAGAAGATAATGAACATGATACAAGTATACCTTGTCCAACTGAGTAATTGAATTACTATAAAATGTCCCTTTCTGTAGTGACAGAGAGATTAATTTCCATTATAACTCTTTGTGGCTATACCATGAAGGAAAAAATATGCTGTAACCAGATTTGTGGTGGGAGGTTGATGTACACAGGTGCGTCTTTTTTCCTTTTCTCCAAGATGCTTCTGAATCCTGCTAGAAGTGAAAAGCTACATACACATGCATGATTTCTGTGTTTCCACAACCATCTGAGATATGCTTACATGAAAGTATGAAGATATATATACACAAACATATGTATTTATTTGTGTTCTGTTGCTACATGCAAAGTTTTAAAGCATGTTTGACATATCATTTATTGAATAGCACACTGTTCATAACGGCCTCTTGAAATTCTGAGAAGGTACATCATGCTCAGATAGGAGATAATGCAATTTTTTGGCAGATGGTTACATTTGATATCCCTGTGGAATATGTGGAAAAGGCACGATGGCTCTGTTCTGACAAAAACACTGCCTTGGAGGCCAGCAATGGATACACACACACACACACACACACACATAATCTGGAGATGTAATTTTGCCAGCAGGTTCTGATGGCAAATTCTGATTTCTGTCTTTGCTAGTTAATAAATTACTGAAGTTCATGCCCAAACCCAAAAACCTGCTTTGGGCTGGCTTATGAAATACTTCTGGTTACCTAGCAACAAGCAGGAAGGATGTGGGGGAGCAGGAGGGCTCTGAGGCAATTCACGGCAGCAATAGTGNAATAAAATATCAGTAGAAGAGGAGGGTGGCAAAGCAGAACAGAACGGAGCATTAGACTGAAGATTAATTGGCTCTAATCAAATATGCAAGGTTCTATTTTTCTCATGCCCTGTAAAGGTACTCTCTTGTACAGAGGAAAAAAAATCCTTTTTCTGTTTCTGTCTGCCCTAAAAATATCAAATGTATTTCCCAAGGATTTTAGTATGCATTCTTCCACTGAAATATTTTTAACTTCTGTGTCTGAAAGGGAAGAAAACAAAAACCCCACAAACTACTGATTCAGTTGATGTTTATGAAATAAATTCTGATAGTATTATGTCCAATAACATTATTTTCCAATGCGAGTTTAATGGGAAAGTGGAGAGATAAACAGTTACAGAAGAGTTTGAGGAAAAAAATATGAAATTTTCCTGTTCAAAAATCTATTCAGTAAACATAGGATAATAAGGTTTCATTTTAATATCTGATTTTTGTATGTCCCTTGCCTCAGGACAGGGGTCCTTCCTTAATATTTTTGTAGAGATCCCTAGCATAGAAGAATCCTATTCTCAATTAAGTAAAAGTTTATAAAAGTTGAGTGTTAGGAAGAATGTAACTGTATTTATTTAAAAACATATGCTTGATATTTTCAATGAAAAAAAGCAACATGCTTGAAATTATAATTCTGAAAAATGTATCAATTCACTGATGTTGTGATAAGGGAGATTATTTTAAGATAAAATACAAAAAGAATCTGAGCCATTGTAGTCATTATCCATAATCAGGAAAAAGCCAATTTCTCCATTGAACCTGGAGTGCTTTAAAGAGGTGCAGACTTTTTGTTTGGGGGTGGTTTTTTGTGGGTTGTTGGGGTTTTTCTTCTACAAACAAGGAAACAAACCTAGATTTCATTCTGAACACCTGTGATGACAAGTGTGGCTTTCTAAAATTTTGTAATCTAATGTCTACAAAGTTGTATCAGGATGACTTATTCTCCAGTTCTCAAGAGCAACTGTTTTATGAGCACCTTTATCATAGGACAGTGTGACCAGCAGGGACATGGCATGGCATCCTGTGCCCGTGTTATCAGTGGAAAATGAGAGTTCCTGGAAAATCCTTGGGGCCAAGGGCAGTGCCAGGTGATGCAGCTGCTGCCTGAATATGGTCCTGACTTGTTGTTACTGTCTGTCATGGGAGTGAGAGCGTGACCAGCACCTCCAGATGCTGATGATGCCATCTTTGGGTCCTTGCTTTCTGTAGGACCTGTCTTTTTCATCTTTTCCCACATATTAATCTGTATGAGAGAAATTCCTCTTCTTTACTGCAGTAAGGGATACTACTGCTTAAACATTTACAACTTCTTCGATATAAAATGTTTGACGCCTTTTATAAATTATTTAATGAGATGTCATAAACTGCCGATACAAGTGATCCCCTCTAATCCTCCTCAGAACCATCCTCCTTAGCCCGCTGCTGTAAAACATTAAAAGCCTTCTTTGTCATGTGTTAATTGGTATTAATGGGGTTAATCTTTGCAAAGTAGAGATTATCTTGCTATAGTCAGACATTCAAGTGAGAACTTAATTAACTGAAGGCAAAAAAATACGGAAATATAGAGAGACTAGCATACTGATGCAGCCTGTTCTATAGTCACACAGGCAGATGTTGGTCTGCACCGTTCATTTTCAGAAGCAGGTCACAAAACCAGAGCTGTGTGGTCATCACAGAATCAGAGCGTGGTTTGGGTCGGAAGGGACCTTAAAGTCACCTTGTTCCAATGTCCCTTCCATGGGCAGGGACAACTTCCACTCTACCAGATTGCTCAAAGGCACATCCAACATGGCCTTGGACACTTCTAATCTAAGTCCAGCATCCAATCTTTCAGTATGAAGCCATTCCCCCTTGCCCTAGCACTATATGTGCCTCCCCATTGAGTGCCCCTGCACCCCAGCAAGAGTGACATATTGCGTGGAACACTGATATTTTTCTTAATTTCATTTTGCTATCTTCATGATTTCTTAAAATCTATGAGGTGAGATTTTCTGTCTTTAAAAAGGCAAAGACAGAAAATAAACTGCATTATTTATATGAATTATTCAGTTAGTCTGATAGATAAATATGATCATAATAGAAGACCCAGAAAAGTTTCTCTGATCACAAGTAATTACAGAGTTGGGATTTGTTTTCAAATACAGGCATATTTGCTGGAGATGGTCACAAAAGGAGAGGCAGTGATTGTAGAGTATTGCTTAGTAAAAAAACATTCCACTCAGAATTGTGCTTTTTTGGGGTCTTTTCTTGTACAGTCTTCATAATTACAGTACTCTTTATCTGTTGGTTAATATTATCTGTCATCTTCACATCATTAGTATCTGCATTCTTTTTTTTAAGATCTGCAGTCTCTGCTGACTGGACTTTTAAAGAGCATTTCTGTAGAAGTTAACTTTCACATTGTAGTCAAGCTGATTGGATGTTTTTCCTTGAAGATTGCACAAAATTTTCAAGTATATCTTTTAAAGGAAGCCCTATACTGGTTTTGCCAATTCTCAGTGGCTACCCATTTTTATGGGAAGAGCCTTCAATTTGGTACTGATCTCTATTTTTTAGGGGGCTTTCATAAATATGGTTAAGCTCCCTTGTTTCTTGACAGCTAGAAGATTAAAATCACCATCTTAGCTTTGAATTTAACAATACATGTACTTAAAAGAATTATTTTAATAGCCTGGATAAGCAGCTCCCAATGACTGATGAGTTCAGATTCCAGGTTCAAAAACCCTTTCTCATGATGCATAACAGTACTTCAAATCAAATAGAAAGAAATAACACTTAAAAAAATTTTCCATCCATTATGTGTGATAATGATCCAGACATCCAAATTCGATTACTGCCATAATGTCAGGTTCTACTGATGTAACTAGTGCCAGCATGGGAAACTGCTATATTTTTATTTCTTTTCCTTTTAAAATTTTGGCTATAGAAAGTTAAACATTCCTTAGTTAAATATTCCTCTTGATATAAGAGTTCAACATGAGCTGTTAGTCTATATTTTTTAAGATTTTGAGAATAAATGTAGTATTTTTTTGTGTACCTCTGTAGAATGTCTGCAACCCTCATGCAGAAGGGTGCTGGAGAATTGACTGAATTACAAAACTGGTCCTGTTTCTCCAGCCATTGTCTTGACCCATATGCAACTCTCATTGCAGTGTCCTTTTTGTGGAAGCAAAATGCAGACCCTTTTATGCCAAATGCTTGAAAGCTATTTTAAAACACAGCTTATTGCTTTAAAAGAAGAAAATGCTAGATGGTTACATTTTATATATGATAGATTTATGTACAAGAGCACACAAGAAATAAAAATAATTTTTTGAGGATTCTAATACTGAGAAACCACAAAATCCAGGGAAAGTACAAGAGGAATATATAATATGTATGTACATGTATGTATGTTCCAAGAGCCAGAAAATGGCAACTTCCTCTATAACAAATATAGGCAATAACTCATTTTGAAAATGCAGGGTAAGAAAAAAGAGTTATAATACACAATTCTAATTTACACCAAAACCAGAATAATTTCAATGTGAATAGAACTTCACATCCATCCCTAAATTACAGTATCCTGGATACTATAGGAATCTGAAATGAGTCTTTTCATTCTATAAGATATTAGCGTTCATAGAGTTAAATTTGAAACAAATAGTTTTCCTATTAAGTATATGATGTTGAAGATTGTTTTTGTTTTTTCCTGACGTATTAAACAGATTGTTCCCTGAACTCAATGTTATTACTCTAGTAAATTCACCAAATAGTTTTCAGTTTGTATATTTAGAGATTAAGATATCATAGCACTTTTGAATTAATGATGAAAGAAATCTCCATTTAATACCCCCACACCACAACCACCAAAAACCCTCTAAGGGGTATTTTGCCCTTGAGGAATAATTTCTTTTCTATGTTCACTTTTATCAGATGCTGGATACTTTTGAAATACCTGTGCAAAAATAAACAATTGATTATTTGCTCTGAGTATATTTAAAAAATAATAGGTAAGTAGTACTTTTTAGACTGTGGTAGAAACAACCACACCATCCAACCTAGAAGACTCTCTTGGTAGACCTAATGGTAGATGCCTGAGAGAAATATCTTGTTGGAAACCGTAAAAAAGAAATGGTAGCATAGAAATGCACTTCCCCAAACTTATATTCTAAGCTTCTTGTAATCAGCTCTTGGGCATTCCAGTACAAGAGGTTACAACTGCATTGTGTTAATTATCCTTGATGGCCCTTACTTCCACAAACCTCTCTAGCCACTTTCTAAGCACATTTGGTTTTTGTAACATCCCGTGGCAAAGTGTTCCATAATTTAATTGCATATAGCATGAAAAAGTGTATGTTTATTTTATGCCTGCTGCCTAGTGGTTTCATTTAATGCCTCCTAGTTTTTCTCTTATATGGAAAAAATGAATAAACATGCCAATTCTCTCTCTTCATGCCATCCATGATATCATTTTTTTTTACATATATCCTGTTCATTGACTTTTCTCCAAAGTGAAGAATTGTCTAATTAATCTTTGTTTTCAATCAGTGCCAAGCTTCAGATTCTCATTGCTCTCTTGTATTTCCTATGAATGTTTTTAGGAAGTCTTCTAGATCTCCAGTATTTTTAAGATGACACAATGAAAAAATAAAATAACATTCCAGGTGTGGAAGTAACATCATTGGAACAATGGTGCTTCCTGTTCTCTCTATATATTTCCTAGTAACTCTGAACATCTGTTTGCCTTTCTGCTTGCTGTTGAGCTTCATGCTTTGAGTTGATGATTTCAAAGAATTACCAGTGCTGATAACAAGTTTTTTCTCCTGAATAGCAGCAGATCCTTTGGATTCTACTGCTGTGTATGTTTACTTAGAGTAGTCCCTTTCCCATGTGGATTATTTTGCATACTACTGCTAGTTTGTCTGTGCATATCCATAATTCAGGCTGACTACTGATTAATGTTGGTTTCTAAAAAGCAGCTGTGTGACCCCAAGGAGCTGCATGCATTAAACCCCAGCAACTCATTTTGTGTAGGCTGCTGAACAGACGTTAGATGAAAATGACTCCGGCTCTCTGTTCACCTGGGCTAATTTCAAACCAATGTCATAGAAGTGAAATGCTCTGTATCTTGTTAGAAGTCTCTGGAGTTTACCCAGTCAGATCCATTTGTGATTCAAAATTTATTTATCTTGAAATGTGTGCTCTGCTCCTTATAGACCTGAAAACAAATAAGAGATTTATACTTTTTTTTCCCTGAGAGCTCTAAAGATAAATAATATTTTTTTTTTACAATTGCCAATCCTGCTATCAAGAAACAAATCCATTTGTTATTTACTGATACCAAAATGTCAAATAATATTGTATTCATTTCTTACCACAACTTCATGTACACATGTAAATTAGCATTAAAATAAAGCTTAATTTGATGGTCTATTGATGAAACCCTGTTGGCCATTGTCTGAGTGCCCTGGGTGTTATTCAAGCTTCTGAGCACAGCAGAGTAAGTCTTTGAAATTATTTTTTCTTCAGATGAGACAAAGCAGCACTATTTGACCTGAATTTATGCATTGCTTATCAGTGTTAACATTCATTTTCTGAGGCTAAACAAAGCTGCAAGAAGTAGCACACAATCATGTTCCCAAAGGTGTGCTGGCATGTTCTGCCACTTTCTATTATGTGCATTTAGGCTGCATTGCTTTAATTATAAAAAGTAGGATCAAAAAGCTTTAAAAATATATAAATCCAAAGAATTTATAAATTCCAAGCTATGTCTCAGAATAATATACTGCCAGTATTTAACATGTAAGTACCTATTAAAATGCATTATGCATTTGCTCCTTTATCTGCTTCTAAAGCACTCATGTGAGAATTCTGAAGTCCTGCACTAGACACCATTGTCCAGAGTACCCTGTAACAAAATAACTATTTTGCCAGCTTCTTGGTGTCAAATTATCTACCCTTCTGGTGGTAATAATAGGAACCAGGCATACTGCAACATTTAAATAATGTCTGTGGCAGGGAGGTATTATCTTCTTTCACTTAACAAATGTTATTGTGAGGAAGTATAAAATGCCAATAAACATAAGCTGTGGCCTCAGACTGCTGCTGTGACTGCCCAAATCTTCTGAAATCACTGCTGTGGGATGGCTGTCCTCCAGCCCTGGCTGACAGCTAGGAAAGACCAAGCACATCTCAGCAAAGCACAAGATGGATCAATAAACTTGGTCTGACTGGCTGGACTTCCTTTGGTCAGTAGCTGAAACCTTAGGCAGCAGTCAGCATTCTCACTGAAGCTGAGGTCAGTTAATGTAAGTGGGGGCTGACAGTGAGATTGGAATGGGTAACTTTATACCTATACTGTAGAAAAATGGCAAAGATTAGATCAAGCAAGTAGTTCAGTCTTGCAGCCTCCTCTGTAAGTGATAGGTTGTCTTTTAATTATGAATGGTTTCTGTAAAGTCCTTTGGGTGAATTCAGAGATCCTACCCTGTAGGGAAAGGAGTTGTAATCTTCAGCATCTTTGGTTGATAAAAATCCTCTGTTCCTTTCTTTTCTCTCACAACTTCACTATTTCAATAGATTTGATATGATCTGCGCTTATCTTAGATTAATAGGGTTTATTATACCAAACAGATTTGTAAATTCCATAAGGAAATTCATACACAAGGAGGGAGGGAATTATTGTGAAATAGGTACCTAGAAATATGAAAAGGTAAAGTGTGTGTTTAAAATAAAGCCACAATAGTTTATTCTATAATTTCAGGGTAATCTATTTGTAATCAACTATTTCCCAAGAAATGCATCACACTGAGATAAATGGGAAATAGGAAGAGATAAATGGGAGTTAGTTCATTACAAACCTTTATATAAGGGCTGCTTCATAATTGATGGAGAAAAAGTCAAATAAAATGGGAGCAGCCTAATACTTTTGAGAAGTGGCACCAGAACTATTATTTCTTGTTAATGTTTTAGTAAAATTTGTGATAAATTAGCCACCCAGTTTGACATGTACAGGCTCCATTGTGGTGATAGAAGCAGTGGCACAGTGTAGCACAGAAGGACCCACATGGCAGAGGCAACTACTGATGATATCCTCCAGAGAGCTACATTTTGAACAAACCCTGCCACCTTATTCTTCTTCTCGTGCTCCAAGTAAGAGTCTGTTAACTTAATTGGACTCTAAGGTTTTACCATAATTTCCTTGTCTATCTGTGAGGGAATGAATTGGAAAAAATCAAGGAATTCCTTTTCTAGCTGACATCTTTCAATCTGTTATCACAGGGATATCAGCAGTGATAATTTCCATTATGACTGCAGTCTGCAACCTCATTCAGTATTAACACAGCCACTTAGAGTGCTTTGGTTTTGCCTACACTATTAAAAAAAATCTTTGCCTTTAGCTGCTTAAGCCCACTAATGCACAGTGTCCTTGTACCCAAGCTTCATGTGTCAGGAGACTGCTTAGTATCTTGCACTATATTTACCATCATTTTTCAGAGACTGTTCTTAATAGGTGTTAAAACTAGGAGGCTGTAACAATCTGCCATTTCACTACTCAGCTATGTTTTTATTATGGTTGGTGTGTCAGTCCAATTTTGTAAATCTTTCCTCCCCCAAAAGCATGTCCTCAAATGTATGTACATCTAAGTTTTATAGCAAGTAATACATAGATTCTAAAATAGATCTCGAGTGCTCCATAAGTTGTTATGGAAAGACCATGCCTACCTGCAATGCAGTTTTACAGACAGGCAAACTGAGATTTGGAAGGTGAAAAGAACTGTAAGTCAGTGATTTAGACTGCATGTATTCTTAGTTCAGCCTGAAATAAGGTAAAAAATTATGGCAAGCCCCTCAACTGTC
>VZTN01002647.1:36292-59573 GCA_013400515.1 Erpornis zantholeuca | reverse complement strand
AGAAAGGGGGGGTTAATAAGTATTCTATTTAAACTCTTTGTCAGTGTTGTCTGCTGTTAGCTTAAACTTACTTATTTAAATAACAAAGGCCTGATCAAACTTTCTAGTCAACACATGAAATGACCTTCTGCAAGGGCCTTTCCCACATGTGACACAGATGAGTGAAAACAGCTGCCTTTGCAGCACTAGTCTCTATAAAACTGTAATCTGTATCAAGGGATACATGGAAATTACATATAGTTCCCTGTCCTATTACCACAAACAGTAATGAGAAAACAGAATCACGGATTATTACTTCCACTCACTGACAAAAACAATTATAGAATGCTTCAAGTCCCTACCACTGCAGTTTCAAAAGAAGCCATGCTTCAGAAAACCACGTGGGAGACTGGTTAATGAAAACTGGAACCCACTACAGAGGCAAGAAGTCTTTTTGACCCTTGGAAATTCAGTTTCAGGGTAAAGATACAGGCAGATAAGGTGAGTTTCCTTCTCAAAAAATCAGAAGGCACACATGATAAATAGTTTGTATCATTCTGTAGCTACACAGTTACTTCAACGTTGAGTACAGAACAGCAAAATAGTTATCTCAACTGAGAATATAAAAAATATCCATCATTTAAATTTATGTAACTGTAAAGTCCAATACATGTTCATGGCAAATATGACACAGTATTTCTGTAAAAGAACATATAAAGAATGAGCAACTTTTATTAATGCACAACTTGATTTGACAGATAGAAATTGTAGTATTGATGGTTCATAAAAACTAATCCAAGCTAATTGCATCTATGCCTTGAACAGCTAGCAGGATTTTTCAAAATTAATTTTTAAGAGGTGCAAGAAAAAACTGACACTGCTTTGCAGAAAAAAGTAGTCGCACAGCCTAACTATGTTTATAGGAGTATAAACATGAAAAAATATATTTAATTTAAAAGTTAGGTCAAATTGCCAAATTATGAATATTAAATATATACAATTTTATTTTTCTAGAACACACACTAGCAGCTTTCCTTCCCAAGCAGGAATAATTATTCAGTTATCCCAGTCTAGAATTCTCCCAAAGTACCTTATAGAGTTATCCAATGTTAAAAAACCAATACACTTTAAAAAACCCAAAAAACAAAAAAACCACAACCCCCCCCAAAAAGAATCATACCTTACATCCAGCAAAACCTAACCTGCATTTTTCCGGTTTACATAGAATAATGTGTATAAATATCTATCAGGGCATCTGGTTAAATATTGCTCATACTTAGTTCAAAGAGGCACAAAACTATGTAAGTGGCCATACATTTTGCAAGGGCAAAAATTTTCAGTATTTTTTAAACTTTTATTCTTTTAGACTGACTTTAAAGGGAAGATTTAAAAACTGAAGTTCAGTGGCATTACAAACTATCTATAATACCACATTCAAAGAGGTGCAAAACCATCTCTGGATCGATCATAGAACATGGTACATTTTCCACTTTACTCCTATGGTAGTGGAATAATTTAAAATAAAAAGCTTGTAGATGACTGAAATCGCATGCATGGCTTGGCCTGCAATAATCCTTCATCTCATTATTTTTAAGAGAAAACAAGCAAATGCCTTGCTCAATGCCAGAACCAGTGATTTCCAAAAGGAAAGCACAGTATTTAGGAGTGCATGCATCTCTTGTACACCTTTCCAAGTCTCACCCAGAAAAAATACTGAGCAAGGGGTAAATCAGGCATTTTTGGATGGATTTCAACTACTGGAGGCAGAGGTCCTCCATTCAATTTCTTGCTGGCATTCATTTATTACCAATAATCACTTATTTCTTAAATGGTTGCTTCAAGACTTATAATTTCATACTCAGATAAGTGCCCCAACTGCATATAGACTATTTAAATATTCAAAGACTGAATGAAACCTTAAACTCTAAGTGCATTCACATTTCTGTTATCTCAATTAAATATAATCTACATGGGAACCTCTAAAATATCACAGTACTATTTAAACTATGGCTATTTTGAAAGCTACGCTAGAAACACAGCTGACAAGGCATATATATTTATATAAACAAAGGTAGGACACACACAAAGCCATGAATGCCTTCTGTGTGTAGGGAAGGACTCTGAATAACTCAGAATTTTAGAGAGAAGTCTTTCTGAGCCAAAAATTCCTTCAAATAAATTTGGTTTTCACATTACACAGAAAAAAACCAACTTAACGATATTATTTTTGAGCAGATGAATTTAAATTCCCATTGTACTTACAGACCCTTGGGCCCAAATCTCAGCCCTACAGAGATGTTATTCATAAGACTGGGGCTTCCATCAGTAACATTTACTTTTTAAGACTTAATTTCGGAATATAAGAATAGATAGAATTTCAGTTTCAGTAACCATCAAACTTTTCCTGGAATAGATGCCAGCTCTTCATACCATCTATTCTTAGGTAAGCCATTTTAGCCTTGGGAAGAAGTACTTACCAATTTTGAGTAAGTTATCCCTTTCAGCTCTCTACCCCCTCCTACAAAAGAAAAACAACAACAACAAAAAAAAGATAATTACAAATATTTTAACCAGAGTTTGAAACAAAAAAAAGGAATTCAAATATTTGAAAAGTTGGAGAGGGAAGGGTTGGGATTTTAGAAAGGGGCTTTTGGTTGATTTTTCTTCAGGGAGGTTGTCATTTTTTTTTTAAATGCTGAAGCTAACTATAAAACACCACTTTGAAAGAAGATCTGTTTGACGTGGCAAGGGAAACTAAGGAGACCTACAATTTCAATCTGGATTAAAATATGAACTATTACTGTCACTAGGGGGAGAAACTATTATAGGTACAAATTATTCTAGTTCTATGCAAGACCAGTGTCCCCCTCCCGTGGGGAAAAGCCCTTCTCTCCATCACATTTATTAAGGTGTATATCGTAAGCCCTGTCAGTTGCCACAGCTAAATATGACAAGGTTACCCACTCTAGACATTTGCCCACCAGCTCTGCTAGAGGTTATACCAACACCCAGAGATGGCAGAGCAGATGGTAGGACAGCACAGTCACTAGAACTCAAATCCCAGGGTCCTACTGGAGACTGAAATAAACAGCAGCCTAAGCCAATATGGTGGGACGTGAAGTGCGAAGGCCGAGGAGAGGCACTGCCCTGGGTCACGGGTAGAACATTCAGCAGCACAGCAAGGTAATACCTCTTAAATCACCACATGAATCATAAAAAACTCATGAGTCAGAGTTCTGAAAAGATAGCTACAATATAAATGATAACTCATTTGCTCAATTACTTTGCCTGACGCTAAAAAAAAAGCCTTCAAAATACTCCCAATTTTCTAGTAAAATACTACAATATTAGCATATTTTAAGCTTTAACTTCACAGCTAACAAGATCTTTGCAGATGTTTCTATCCACACATAAGTCATCACGGAGCTGAAGTTTAAGCCCCAGCCTTATGAAAAGATACAGCAGTAGAAAGTTACAATCATCTCTCACTCATTGGAGACCAGCACAAGTGGAGGAGTTTCCATTTACTAATCAGCAGAAGGGGGTGCTGATGAGCACTGAGAAAATAGGAAGAAAAGAAAATAGGAAGACTACTGTTGGCAGTGACAGTATTGTCCGTTTCCTAGTCTCCATTTTACTGTGCATTTTGAACTACAAAATATTACAGACTATGTTTAATTCTAGAGCAATTTCAGGTTAGTTTACATAGCATCCAGCTGCTAGCATGATGGGTTATGAACTGGGAAGTATGGAACATTTTGAGGTTATAGCCAAAGTAAGTACGTTCACTCTCGATGCTACAGAATTTTAAATGCCTTCATTTTTGAGGGTGCTGAGGAGACAGGTATTATTCTCAAACTCTAGTTGTTTCTTTTTGGTATTAAAATCCTACTTGTCACCTCTACCTCCCACTAGCAATCAGTCATTTAATTGGTCCAGAAATCTACAGAGGAAACCCATTCATCATGCAAGCGCTAAGGGCCCTCTTCAACAAGCAAGTACAATTATATGTCCATGCTATCAATAAAAAAATAATAATTTTTAAAATCTCACTGCTCTAGATTACTGACTTTGGAAAGCAAAACAAAACAGTCAGTACTGCACATCTGCAAATGCAGTCTTAGAATAAATAAGCATGATTTTTATTTAAAAAAGAAAAATATCAATTTACTTGTAGCACGAGTACACACAACCTGACAAGAAAGCTGTCACTTAAAAATAACAGCAACTGTTCCTTCCTTCCTTCTTCCCCCACTACGTAGAGACTCGCCTCCATAGCAGGACCCTAGCTCCATCAAGATGGAGCTGTGCAGAAAAAAGCTGCACAGTTACAAACCTGAAGATTGCATTTAATCTTGCTGCAACCCCAGACTCAGAACCCAGGAGCTCCCAAGGACAAAGTTTAGAACACAAGGAGTTTAATCATGACTATCCAAGTGAACTACTGTGTTGCCTTGGAGAAGTCACTTAGAGAGGACTAATATAGGGAATGGAAATATATTTACATCCTCTTCTGTACCTAATTTTTTTCTTCAGTGTTTAGAACAGGTTAGTCTTTGAATGTCCAATCTCTGGCAACACAAAATTGGACCAGGTATAGTATTTTTACTGCCTCATTACATCCCTGCCTCATTTAGTAGAGAGAAGAAGCACAAAGATTGGTTGAATCTCTTTTCATTCTGAACTTTTGGTTTGCATGTTTTTTTTAAACCAACGTTTAAGCCCTAGGACAAATAAAAAATTGGTTTCTTCATAAGCAGCACACTGATGAGAGCTGCAGAAAAAGCTTGTGCCTGATACAGGCAAGTTTTCTTAAACAGAATTGAGACAGAGAAATGAAGGACAAATACCCAAGATTGGTAAACCCAAGCATCTTAAACAAATTTAAGTTTTCAACCGCTCTTAGCATTTCTATAATAGAGAACAGCATATGACCAATTAAATCTGTAACTTTGGTTCTTGACAACTCCCTGCACTTGTGGTTACTGGGAACCAACACAGAATAGTATTAATGAAAAAGGCATAAAGTCTGCTCCGTAGATGAAATGAGATTATTTCTTGTTCACAGCAAAAGTACATACAGAAACTCACACTGCCTCTCTCATTCTCACTACAAAACACATTAGAAAGTTAAGATTAGACAGCTCACAATCACTCATATCAATAGAGAAGTCTGAAGAGCTTAGCATTACACAGGGATTTCTAACGAAAACTTCAACAGCAGAAAAGTATCACAAAATCTCAGCAATCCAATTTACTGAGGTAGCCTTTTGAAAGCTCTAGAAAGATGCTGTAAACTGTCCAAGGTAGGAACCTGCAAGATTATTACAGTATATTCTGCAATATTTTGGGGGTTTTTGAACCCCAGGTCTGGGAGTCAAGAGCACTGTCTTTCCAAAATATATATATATGATCTATGATTAGAAGAAAAGCTTGAGAAATGCTTACCTATGTTCACCATTAACTAAACAAAAATTCGATTAAAATTCAAATTAACCAAATAAACCATTTTTAGAAATATATTTTTCTCAGTGGGATTGACCGTTAAGAATCCCAGTCAAGAATGGGATTAATAATAGAGAATGTTAATATTACGAGCAAGGGTAGTTTGATATATACATATACTTACAGTAGTAATACCCACACCAGCTCCTGAAAAAGACTCTTAACCTTTTAAAGAATTTTATACAACTTATATAAGGAAAAATCACCCACCATTACCAAAACAATCATATTCTGCAGATCAACTTTAAGCTTTTTACTGAAATTTTTGAATAAGAAGAATAGTTACTCATTTCATGGGACTGTTATGAAAACTAAGATCTCAAAACTCCTATGTTTAAAGCTTGGTAGAACCTCAGAACATCAGAAGAACACATGGTGGTGAAAACATTTTAACATACAGCACCTGAAGGCTTAAGACAATTTAAATGGTAATTTTCTGTATATTAAGATGTTTGATTATAACAATTAGATACTTATTACTACCTTCAAGTTACATAATAAAGTTTATGCTACTTGAAAAAACTGGGAAGAATTAAATGCCATGTTCAGCAATTTTTTCTTTGCATTTTTCCTAATTCTAAAAGCTACCAAATGTTTACTGTCAAACCATGGGACTCTCTAGATTCATATCATGTTACAATATTTAATTACATATATTTTACTTTTTGCCAAAAGGATCTTGGTCTTGTTCAGTGCACAGAATGAACTCAGATATAAAAAAAAGGACTAACTGCTGTGCACAGGCAGCCACGAGACATTTCAGAGAATTGCTCTACAATAGGAGGATAAACCATTATTAATTTTTTTGCATGCAAAATACACACCACACAGAAGGGATTCAGAGTTTTTTCTCTGGACTTTTGTTTTTAAATGTAAACTCCTCAAAGCAACAGCTCTCCCTCCTATATTTGAATGACAACCTGTATATAGAGAGCACTCTATCACTATCTTCTAAGAAAACAAGTCATAGCAGATACTTTACTGGGATTTTCAAGTCAGCAACTTATATTCCTTAACAGGGCAGGATTTCTGCAGCCATAAGAAGACCAAACACAGGCCAGACAGGGTATACACCCAGTTTCAAAATAAATTATTGTAAGGTTCATGTTTCTATGACCATCGTTAGCAGTACTG
Source organism: Erpornis zantholeuca (assembly GCA_013400515.1). Classification (NCBI taxonomy): domain Eukaryota; kingdom Metazoa; phylum Chordata; class Aves; order Passeriformes; family Timaliidae; genus Erpornis; species Erpornis zantholeuca. Next base: position 52,955 of record VZTN01002647.1, on the reverse strand, counting down.
GTGCTATTGCTTCTGTGATAAAAACAAGCCTCCTTTGTGCCAGCACATGGAATCTGATCTTCCTGTCGTGCTGCAGCTGGGAGAATTCCCAGTGAGCCCCAGTAACACATTCCAGGCAGGTGATAAACAGACCAACAGGATTGCTCAGGATAACTGAGACTGCACTGAAATGTACAAGCCATGCCTTCCAGTTTGTCCACCTGTACAACTGTTCTCTCCTCCTCTTTCCCTATCCCCACACAATACTGGTAGATAACTCCTTCTAAACTGGTCAAGGAGCCTGGACTTACAGGATTCAAACTATAAACTTCAGGTCTATCTCCAAGTTCTTCTGCTGCTATGATTCGCCATGAAACAAATGCAATTTTGGAGTTTTAGACACCTGAAGCTGACTTCACTTGGGGATATATTGCTCCACCTTCTCTGAAACACTTTATAAAACCATCAAACTAAGTTTAAATAGAAGTGTGCAACAGCATCATTTGTCTTTGCAGAAGCAGTACTATATTTAACACATTGAAAATGAGCTACAAGACTCATTACAGTTTAAAAGACCATCTCTAGTGTAAAGATAAAACCACTACACAAGCTGATTTTTAAAATATCAACCAAAACTTGCCATGGCACCAAATGCATGTAAACAGTTGAAGACTGCCCTCTTAGCTCTTGTCCTATGACCACAGCTCCACTGGGCATTGGTACCGCTTCCCAAAAGCAGTCTTTCCTAGCATCTTGGGGGCAGGGATGGGGTATGAAATCACACCCTCTGGCAAAATGATAAACTACATTTGGCCTAGTAGAAAATTAGAAGAAACATGTTTTAAAATCTCAGAATCATCTCTGTCACTTGAGCAGATTCAAGATATGTGGCTCTACACTTTTTAACCATGCACAAATCCCACTTTGCAGAGTCTTTGCCTATTTCTTGAATCAGAAAAGCCTCTCTAATGTAGGACCATTAGTAAGCCTGGCAGATGTTCTTTCTGACTTGGTACCAAGGTCTCCCCATCTAACCTAACATTTACAAAATCACCATCAATAAAATTCTCCTTTTTTACCCAGATACCAGTGTACAGGGACGTTTGCATTCAAAAGTTCTAGTATTGCAGAACCACTAAGCCTCACTTTGCTCAGTGAGTTACTATTCACCAGGCTTTAGATACACACAAAATCATCTCATATGCAGTGTGGCTAAATTCTTGCTCATCTAAAAAAAGTTGTATGACCTGGACTTTTATTTCAGTGAATTACTTTTTAGAAGGACTGTTTAGCTAAACACACACCAAGAGAACCCCCAATACTAATAAGGTCTGTAAGTTTATGTTTTACTAACAGTGCAACAACAAACTTTCATATTTGAAGCAGGGAGCTGGGAAATCTTTTGCAAAATTAAAATATTTACATGATGTGAAGATATAAATCAGTGGAAGGCAGAGTTTGGCATTTATTTCTAAAAATTTTTGCTGCATTATTCAACATTCCAGAGAGTTGCTGGAAACATGGATTGTTTGGGAATTATTTTTTTTTTAGAAAACATTATTTAATAATTTAACTTCAAAAATATGTCAGTTAATCTGTTAAGTCTTAAAACTGCAATTTTTCTTTTTGAATGATTTTCCAGTAATTTACAAAGTATATATACCACTGGGAAAATAAGATGGAAGCTCAACAGAAAATAGAAGGAGCTGTCCCCTCCTAGCTGTAAGAGCCAGTGTTTGGTCTCATAATTTGCAAGAAATGCAAAGGGAAGTTATTTGAATGTTTGTGCTTTATGGTTTTGTTTTGGGGTTTTTTTAATAGTACATCTAGCAAAATGAGTTCATTAACCTCTACTATTCTTAGCCTGTGTTGTACATTTCTCATTTCAGTCACTGAGAAGTTCCTGCCTTCCTTTCATACTTCAGAGACAGAGAACTACTTGGGAAGAAGGGGAAGAGAGCAAATTGAGAGGAGAGGACTCTACAAAGAACACACACAGTAAATCCTAGTAATTGATTTAACAACCAAAGATGCAAGGAACAAGAAAAAATTAAGAAAACTCTACCCCAATACCTATTAAAGTAATTTCCCTCCTGAAATTCCATTAAGAAGGGAGGGATCTCTGGTTTCTAGTTTTATCCTTTTAAACACGAGGAGAAATTTCTTACTGAGTGCCAAACCTTTTTTCCCCTTCTAGCAACCCACTTTATCTTGGAAAGAACTGGCTTGTGGGAATGATGCATTAGTGAGGCAGAAGTGCCTTAAGAGTTTTGGGAAGAGGTCCAGAGTACAAAAGGAGATGATCTGGGTAGTGCTGAAAGACTGCAGGCATGAAATGCAAAACTAGAGGTACCTCTGACTATCACTCGCAGTGCAACAGAACTTCTGATGGGGAGAGCCCCAGGTAGGTGCACATCCTGTTTGCACAGACTGTTCTTTGAATTTTATCTGCCACACACGTTCAGAGGACATCAAAAAAATGTCAGAAGAGCAAGCAACGCCACAACCACACAGCCGTGACATTCAAGGACAGCCTTGGCCTGCCATTTCCACGGGGAAAGAGGTGCTGTTACCGCAGTCGGCCAGCAGGGGGAAATGACAAACAAGTGAAGAAAAAAAAGTTAGAAAACATTAAACGTGAGGAATAAAATTAGACAAACCACACACATCTCTTCAGTGGAGATGGAAAGAAGAGACTCTGCTCTCGGAGACGGAAAGCAGGATAAATGAAGTGTATATGACTCAAAGCATTCTTCTAGAATTTAGAGAGGAAACAGTCAAAGTGCAAGTCTAAAACAAGTAAGTAAAAGCAAGCTTTCAGTTTCACGTTAGCACATTGGTTGACGGCAAACCAATTAAAATCTTCTTAAATGTAGCATTTTAATGAAAAGCAAAATATTGTGACTAAACAACTGAAAGAATTAAGCTGAAATATATAAGATGAAAGATTATATATTTTTAAAGGACTATCCAACACGAATGTATGAACTAATTTATTTTGAGTGACCACACATATTCTAGAAGATCATTCTACATTACAGAAGACTTCATATTATATTTATACAGAATCCCAAGAGTCTGGACTTTTTTTTCCAAAGAGATTTCAGAACAGCAGGGCTCCAATTAAAGACCCTGAATTTCCTTCTACCTTATAAATATTATCTATACAGCATTTCCATGCTTACTAAGTATAGTGAAAACTACTTAAAGGGAGTGTTGGTTAAGTGAATAAATCCGTGTTAAATGCATTTTGATGAAGGGCAACTTGCATGCAACAGACAGGAAACAGACATAATTATACAACGTGTTTTAAAACTAGGAAATAAAAAAGCAAAATGTGATAATTTGTTGAACAAAGAAATTTAACAGGCATTTGCAATGAAGAAAAAAAGACAAGCCCTGCAATCACAAGGGCTTTCTGTTTAAAATATCACTAGCTGAGAATCACAAGGAGCAGCAGTGAGATTTTCAGTGACAGATTCAGTGAGATTAGCTACACGAGCTTCTACTGATGTTACCGTTCCACAAATATCAGACAGAAGCCAGGTACACATGTAATAACAAGCAAACACTTTAAAATTCAGGTGTATTGTGATGAGTGATTAGATGGAAGTGCACCTTAAAATAACGGGTAATCTTTCATAGGTCTGTATTTATAAAGTTCTTTTAAAATCAGATGCTGCACTTTCAGTAAAACTCTTATCTCAATGTGTCCATGAAACCTAAATGACAGTTTCCCAAGCATGCATTAGGAAAGTTTAGACTACCAGTACATCAAGAGACCTAAGTGAAGCCTAGCTCTGCTCAAAGTTTATAGTTTTACCTCCAGTTTCTTTATTTTCATTTAGCCTGCAGGCTAAATAACACTCCCACAGGCAGCTAATCTAGCTGAACAAGGCACTCTCTTTTATGTTCACTTCCAGCTGTGAGGTCCTACCTCCAGCAGTCCCCAGTTTTTCTAGGGGGAATGGTGGGCAAAGGGGTGTCCCACTCCACAAAAAGTTGAAGTGATTCACAGATTGGTTGGGGGAACATCATTCACAAGCTTAAGCTGTAGAAACACTGCACTGGCAGCGGAAGGGAGACCTTCCTTCCTTCCTTCAGCAGTTGCAGAGTTCCAGTGTGCTGTACAGGACTGAGCACTTTGCTGAGTCTTTTTAATTAAAGCAATCACCAAGAAGTGACCTTTCACTTTCTCCACCTGATCAGAAATTTGGCTTGTGAGTTACATTTTCAGTGACAGGGTCACATTTTAACATTCTTTTCATTTTGAAACTGGAAGATCTACAGAACAATTAGGGATAAAGATGTACATGAGTTTGGCAGTCCTTGTTACTCAAGGCAGAGTAGAAATCACTATTATTTTCCATGCAACCTCATTATGGCACAGGCATTCTTTAAATACTAAGATTAAGACAACCTATGCTGGCTTTGCTGGGGGTCAACTTTCATGTCAGTATACTGCAACAGGTACTGGCCCACAATTCTTATTATAAACTGTACTCTTCAATTTCATTATTTCAGCACATGCATCAAAAAAAACCCATTTAATGTACATAAGATAGAGCAACATAAACTTGAAAATTAGCTGATAATATAAATTCTCATATTCTGTACTTTACAATACTGAAAAATATGAATATATGAGTTTGTTTCATCTTATGTAGAACTTCCATTTTAACAAGGGATGACATGGCTCAAAATTAGAAACTATACATAAATTCTTGCCTTTACAGCACTACAGATCACTTGCTCTAATATATTAGCCTTCTAAATAATTGCCAAAAGACAATATGAAAATGATTTGTTAGTGAACAGATGTTCATATGAAAATAGTATCAAAAAAGCAATTGTTTCTTTCTTAATCTGTCTTCAGATTTTACAAACAAGATGAAAAAGGTAATGCTTCTCACCTGCTAAAAGTGATTTTATTTCTAGAAAGAACACAGGCGATTTAATTTCACAAAGTTCTATGCAAAAGTCTCAGACTTCTGTTGGTTGTCAGATGCTCTGAACTTTGAAAAGATGGCTGGGACCCTCTGCTGTTACCAGACAGCTACCACATTTTCCTCTCCTTTTGACTACGACATCCGTTCTAAGCACAGCCTGCTTACATTCCATAAAAACCATTCTTATTCTATATTTGCATTTGATTTGCCTTTTAGCCAAACTTATTTCAATTTCACCAGCTATTATTTCATTAAACCATGCTATAATTTTGGCATTCCTGATCTCCTGAGCACAGAGACCAGCAAAGAAAAATTTTAAAAAAAGGAAAAAGACCAGCTTAAGACCCTCTAACAGTAAGTACTGTATAGATTAGTTAGATAAGGATCAATAGGATCAATAGGTTTTCCATGAGTTTCTAGTTTTGTGTACTGATAAATTATGATAGAGCACGTAAAGGTATCAATGTGTTTCACACACAGCCTAAATAAAAAGGCAGTAAACAGAATTAGGTAAAACATGCTTGTTTCAAACTCTGAACTACCAAGAATATTGAAAGCTCCTTTCTCTCCCCCTCCATCCCAAAATAAAAGCGTGAGTGAGAAGGGATTTCATTACATTCTTAGAACTGTGAGAAGCGAAGTCAAAGGCAGCCACTGGCATTTAGCATGCAGGCTGTACACACTCCCAAGTACGTCACACTGACAAAACACGCTGCAGGAGCGATCTGCCTTCCCAAGGCCTCCAACGCACTGTCGCTAGGCCTAAATCAGGTAGGCTCTGTGTGCAGTGCTGCTGCAGATGAGCAGGAGTCCACCCCTTCTCCCCATTTCCCTTAGATTTAACTGCCAGATTGTTCCAGCATCAGCTTTTTCTCTGCTTCCTTCAGCTGGAATGACTGTATTTAAAAAGACGACAGCATCACAATTTACTGTGCAAGATTCAGCCCTAATTTTTTTCCTTCTTTACTACATCAGCTACTCTGCAGCTTCTGAGCCATTGTCGGCTGTTGTTTTTTGTTCCTTGAATGCAACAGGGCTTGGTCTGCCAGGCTACATCACTGTTTTCACAGCACACCTCTAAGAGGAAGAAAATCTCTTCCTGCTTCCTGCTGAGCACTGTGAATATTCAGATTTTTCCTTTCTCCCAATAGATACGTAAGTCCAACACTGTTGAATATTCACACATTCCTCTCTTTCAACACCAATTCCTTATTTCCCTGTTTATTTTCATACAAAATTATTAAATAAAAGTGCAATTAAGCTGTGGCCCAAGTACCTCAGAAGTTCTTTTTATAAAGAACTTAATTCTTCTGCCAGGGTAGTCCTATTCTGACAACTACTTTGAGCCATTTACATTACCTAATGCAGCATTTTCCTGCTCTTAGGATTTCTAATCTACCCTATAGCTTTCCAACACTCAGGTTCAGAACAAAGAGCTTGATCTCTGTAAGTCATGAACTTTGTCATTCAGGCAAGATGGTGAGATAAAACTCACATTTTCTCATAGCTTTACCCTGGATGACACTAGGGTGAACCACTTGATGCAACACAACCTTATGGGACTGAAACAAAACTACTGGGGAAACACAAAAGCATCAACTATGGTACAGGTGAACTCCCAAAATTCAACTTCACCAAGCCAAACAAAAAGGGGTAAGCTTCTGGAGCTCAAGCATATATCGGAATATTGTATTAAATAAATAAACACACAAAAAAACCCTTAAAAACCACTAAGACTTAGAGGTAAATACAGAAATGCAACCTTTACCTGAACAATGGAGGCAAAAATTGTTTTTTCTTAAATATTTTCTTAAATTTTTTTTCTTTAAAAAATGTAAGTCCACACCCCAAAAAAAAAAATCGAAACAAAACCCAAAAAAATCACCAGTTTGTTTCTTCCAGGGAACAGTTCACATTAATTCAAACAGAAAAGGATTTTCTACACAATCCAGAGTATACACAACTTTAAAATATATATAATTATTTAAACAGTGATTTAACTAGCTCATTGCAATGGAAACCCTGACAACAAGCAGGGTTTTATGTATTAGGTAAACCTAAATACATTTAGGTTTATGTATTTTTCAATACATAAAACAGTTATGATAGAGTCCTAAAGAACTGTTAGACAACGACCTACACAAAGAAGCTGGACAAGTGAGAACAAGTTTATACACACACCTTGGAAAGACCTGTTTTCTATTCGCCATTAAAGATTTCTTTTCTCATCTCAGCAGCTGTTTTCTCCTTTCTGCACAATATACCTCAACTCAATTACAAGTTTTGTTTTGGTCCCTTGTCTTTCAAAAAACACCTGCCCTAGAAGGAAGGAAAAGAAGGATGATACCACTCTCCACACACTTTCTAGTCCCCTCTGCTGCAAAAAAAATACATGCTTGTTCCAGACAGAAGGTATTTAAGTTCCTGAAAACAAATATGAGCATTTTAAAGAATTCTAAAAGCAGAGGTATTTAATGTCTCAGAAGTCACTCACAGTTCCTCTTGTCATTTTAACCTGTGCTAAATGGCCTATTTCCAAATCATCTATTGGAGAAACAGAAAGAATTTCAATTATTTCAGCCCTTTCTATTTTCTCAAGTTGCATTACCAAGCACATAACATCTGGCACAAGTTCTGTGGCGGAAGAGGCTTGTACATCATCCTTTCATACACACTACAGGCTCCGGTCCTGGAAGAGGGCAGAATAGTAAGAAATACTTTTTTCTGAAGAGGACAGGAATGGTTGTTTACTGTACAGACCAAAGAACCTTGGGATCAGCAGCACAATGTGTTGCCAATTTCTGAACTAGTTCATTTGACTTGCCTCTGTCAAATCACTTTAAGAGTTTCATCTTCCAAATACAAAATAATGATACCTGATTTACATCAATGCAAGTATTAATTTCTTGGCTTTTGTATGTTTTTAGAAGTATCTGTTCACTAACACACAGAACAACGCTTTGTCCAATTAGAGGCCAACAACCAAAGCAAGCTTCAGCTGCTTAACTACATGAGCTACAAAACCAAAACACATTATTCCATCTTCTCATTCACAAACATCAAAAACTGTCACTCTTACTTTTCAAAAACCTGCATCGAAGTTCTTACTCAAGCATTCAAGGTAACAGCAATTTTTATGAATTAAAGTTTTGCAGTTATTAAGTTCCTGTTTCAGTCACACAGTACACTAGAGACTGTTCAAATTCCACAACAGCTTAATACTAGCCTACTAAAAAAATATTTTTCCACAACTTGCAAAGCATCACAAGCATGCACCCACACAAGAGTACAGAGTGCTAAGAGCTTCTGAATACAATAATGTAAAATTGTAATTCAAATTACTAAAGGCAATTACAAATAGCAAGAAGTTGAAGGAGGATTGATTCCCCCCAACAATAACCTAAACCATCTAGATATCTGAAAATTTGTATAATCCATGCACACTGAGCAAAGCTGAAGTAAAGGATGCAATTCCCACAGTGGGTAAATCAGCACTGCCCATGTGTTGCCAAGTTCTGAACTAGTTCATTTGAATATCCTCTGTCAAGTTACAGTCTGGATGTCACATCTCCATGTTCCTACATGACACATTAGTCTCCTTGTCCTCCAGGCTAGGAGTCTTCGGGACAGAAGTGTTTGTTGTAGCCCTTTCTCCTACCCCCCAGATATAAGAAAGAGCACCCACAAACTACTGTGTGAGTTTAATTATTTAACACCCTATCAATACTTAGAGCAGCAAAGGTAAATTCATATATGTAGAAGCATAATATTCAAAAGAAGCATTACTTTCTAGCAATATTTATTCTCTGAGAAGTCTGTTGCCACTCTCCTAAAAGTTCAACTAATCAATACAAACATCCCCCATAATCAAATTAGATATTCTAATTAGACAAGGAGCAAACCTATGAAAGTTAACACCTGCCATTTGCCTTACAGTCAAACTGCCTGAAAACTCATTGCTATCAATGCTAGGTGAGTGAGAAGTTTTGAGTTTCAAACCAGAGTATCAAAAAAAAAATTAAAATTCTACCACGGGAAAAAAATGAATGAGCAGTGGATCCTTGGTATCTATTAAAAAAATAACTTCACAGTTGATCATAGTAAAAACATCACAGACTTGGTTAAAAAGGCAAGACAAGGACTTCCATGAACTGGAAGAGAAAATAACCGAAGAAAAGAGGCTGGGATGAGGCAGGATGTAAGAACAAATTATAGAGACAGGAATGAATTATATTACCCTTTGAAGGTGATATAATTCATGATACTAAAATTACAAAGCACTGTCCATTTAAACAAAAACCCAAAACATAGAAAACAAAACCCCACACACAAAGGGAAGAAAAAAACAACACAAACCCCCACATTTCTAAGGAACACTCTCTGTCAAGTATTCTTATGAAAGATTGCTATCTTAATGAAATGAAGCTCTTGGACATCCAACTTCAAAGCAAATGAAGAGGGATGCTGGAAGACCTACATTTCAAATACCAAAAGGTTCATACACCATACTGCAACAAAATCAAAAGGAAGCAAACCCATTTGTATACCTCACACCACCTTAGAGTAAAACCCATAAGAGGACCTATGCAAAAGTAAAAAAGACAGTAACATTAAAAAAAAAAAAAATAAAGAAAGAATGAAAACACTAAACAGTCAAAGAGCAGGGAAGTTACCACAACAAGGGGCAGGGTTAAGTCTGTGAATATATTTTTAACTGATCTGGCAAAAAGGAAGGTTGCAGACATTGTGATGCTTTCCATCATTTCAGATAGTTGTAATTAAAGTAAACTTCAGAGAGTTACAGGGGATCTGATAATACCAAATGACTGGTTTTCATTTGTCATTTTGTTGTCCCAGGTCAAGAAGTGCAAAATAATATACTCAGAGGAAAAAATAATCTAGCTATAAATACACAACGATGAATTGAAACTAAGCATGACTACTCACAAAAAAGATTTCAAGATTACCGCAAGCAAACAGTTCTCAGAAGCAAGAAGCCAGAGAAAAATCTCAGAAGGTATTAGAAACAGAACAGAGGAAAAACAGGGAACATTCTGCTGTGATGCACGCTCCACATAATTCTGGCTGCTCCAACTCAAAAAGGGAAGAACTAGAAATGATACAGAGAGGAATGACAATAAAAGAGCTTGTTTAAAACAAATGAAACTATTTTTTTCTTGTATCAACCTATCACACACACAGAAAATGCAGGTAAACTGCATGGAACTTGCAGCTGTGAAACACTATAGAAGCCACATATATTTATAAATTAGTTCCAAAAGGCAGCAAATTCACCTATAAATAGTTTGATGCTGCTATTCACAGTGCAATAGCCCAAATGTAGCTTCCATCTCAGACAGCAGCTAAACAACTGTCTGTCAGAAATCTACTGCTAATATTTCAGCAGCTGACAGAATGCACCCATTTCCTACACTTTTCAGTCAGCTGCTGCTGCTAGACACTGATAAAGGCAAGATGCTGGATTAGATGGACATTTGGTCCAGCAGAGTATGTTAGTTCTTATGTTTAATCACATTGAGCAGCCACGCTGGTGTAAGTCTTGGTTTGTTTTGGAGGTTGGTTTTCTGGTAAAAAAAACAGGCTATAATTCAAGCACGTAATGTTAAAAGCAGAAATTGCAACTTCTGAAGCAGAAATCAAATTGGTTTATGCTTGTTGTGTAATGTAATGCAACACTGAAATAAAGCCATGAGCAAGTATTCAAGGCTATAGAGTTTTTCTGTTTTTATATAACCCACCAGACTGCTGAAAAATTCTCCTCCAAGCCCCTCACCAATCAGGGTGTCAACGCAAGGAGACTCAGGCAGTCTCTCCTAACTGAGAAAGACTCAGAAAGTTGGAAAGCAGCACTAAACATAAGCCATAGATGTTTGCTGCAAAAACTGCCAAGACCCATTTAAGACTGGCAATGATTTGGCATCCTCCCAGCTGACCAGAGGAAAAGATCTCCAATGGATTCAAGGGGAACACGTCTGATTTCTCTCCAAGAAAACTGAACTTGTCTCAGGTCCTGCCTGACCTTGGAAGAGTGCAGGATGCTCTCCCTTTTAATAAGGAAGTCTAGGTGAAAAAGCACTATTGTCACAGAAAATGCATAAACTCAAGCTGAGGCCCGGGACAAACATCGAACAGAATTCTGCTGGAAGTACTGCTAATCCTGCTAGAAAGCACTGCCTCAACAATTTGGTGAATGTCTGCCTTGTCATCACTGTCAGCTTCCTTCTCTTCTGACAGATGAGCTTTTGAAGATAGCCAAACTGAAAGCCATGTAGGATAAACAAGCAGGTTTCAATCTGTGGGAAACAGAGAAGTTTCATTTTCTAGAGCCCAAAATTACAACAGGTCTGGAAAACAAAGCAAGTGTCCAGTATATAACACCTTCCAGTATTGCTGTAAGCAGTAAGACTAAGTTGAACATACCCAATAAGCTTATTATCCTTACCAGGAACAAGCAACTATCAAGGATAAAAACATGCAAAAAAAACAGAAGCAGCTTTATGAGCAGTTTCATGAACTCACAGATATTGCCTCAATGAGATTATTGCTCATCTACACTGTTGAGAAAGCTGACCACAATCCAGTTTATATGAGAAAGATCCAGTTTACATGAGAAATCTCTTAAGTCACATAAAAAGACAAGAAAATATGAATTTCAGGCTATGTTATTTTTTTTCCTTCATTTCACATAGGGGTTATTATAATTTTGTCATTTAAATAACATTCTCCTTACAGAATCACATAGCTTGGTTTGGGGTTCTTTCATTTTGTTTTGCCGAGGGAGTTATCATCTAGACCAGTAATAGCATTGAAATTGGTCCTGCTGAAAGTAAACAGCAACACAATGCCCTTGTCATCCTAGATATCATTTGTGCAAACTACACCAGCAACAAATAGCACTACAAACTAACAATTCAAAGAAATTGGCACTCTTATTTGTAGTTGGGAACTTTTGATTTACTAGATGTTTTCTTACTCCATGCTGACATAGGCTCAATGTTTCAGGTTGAATTTGCTGATATCCCTGAGACAAACACAAGAAGATATAATCATATGTGTGTACTGAGTTTATTCATGCTTCAATACTTCTGTTGATCATCCATGGGGCAACATTTCTCTCTTCTCCATCCCACCAGTAAACCCATCACACATACATAATTTGTCTTCCTGATACATAACTTGGAAAGTTTTCTTCTCAAGCGGTCCATGTCTCATAGAGAGCAAATTCTAGTGTAGATAAAGTATAGAAGAGCTCCAAACAGTTCTTCTCAAATCTCATTCACACTTTCTGCTCCCAATAAAAAACAAATGCTTATCCTCTTGCTCTCCTCGCAAGGTCAAGGTGAGTTTCTGCTCTTTTCCTATATCTACCTATACTTCTTCAACTATTACACAGGAAAACTCAGTTGATTCCCACTTATTCCAAAATACAGGTATTTTGATTCCTCTTCCTCCCTTCTCACACATTAGGTTACATGGAGATGGAGGAACAACTGGACAACTGTACGGATATCTCCAGATTTATACCCATTTGCGGGCAATTCCAAGCCATTGGTCTTAGTGATGAAGGCTGATCTTTCCAGTGCAATACAGTTCTCATGAAGTTGTGTACTTCACATTTCCATGACCCTTCCACACAAAGTAGAACTGCTTTCCTTTGCAATACAGAGAACAAGAATTGAAAGTCTTCTCTCTGAAGAATGCAGTGCCAGCCAACAATGTCTCCCTGGATCTCAGGCCTTTAATGCCAAGGCAATATACCCTGCCCTGAGATTTATTTTACAAACATTTCATTAAACAGTGGTGATGTATGCGGGACTAATTGCACTTGAACAGGAGAAGCATGCCAATCACTGAATTGTTAACACAAGAAGATACCCTCCAAAATTTCATTACATCCATCTATAAATCAAGACATGACCAAAACAAGAATTCTACTTCACAGAATTCACATTGCAGAGTATGAGATGCAGTGGTTACTTAAGCTGCCTTGTGTTTGGCCTTGAAGTTGTCTCCACAGTTACAGAACAGAGATGTCACAATATACAAATAGTTCAGTAAAGACATTGAGCTAACCCAGCTTACTGACAAAACACAACTCCAGGCTTATGCAGAACCAGTCTCAAAACATGAATGACTCTAACAAAACTTGGCATATGCCAAAGTTTCTGTGTTCCACAAATACTCCAAGACACCAGCGAAGACCACCAGCAGTGCTACTAAGGGCTGTAGCTGGAGATACTCCAGAACAAAAGACATGCATTGAAAAGATCACGATTCAACATCCCACCAGAGCCCAAGAGCTTAACAACATGGGTAGTCACAGACATGGAGTTCTAAGCATGAGACTCACGGTTTTAAATGAGCCATTTACAGTAAAGAGTGAGGAATATAACAAAAAGGGAGCCATACTTTTCATGTTTGCATTGGAATATAGTGACCTTATTATGCAGCACTAAGAGTTAGTGGAAGCAACACTGGACCCAGCCAGCTGGGACAGATGCAGAAACTTGAATATTGCCAACTCTGCTGATTTTTCACTTGGAAAAGGCATTTCTCCAAATTAACAGAACAAGATACCTGTCCCTGAACAGTACTCACTTGGGAGGATTGAAGAATTCTGCTCGCATAAGCTGTACACAAAATAGTTTTAACAAGTGGTTAAGACTTCAGCACTGCTGACACTCGTTACTCAGTGTTACTTTTGCTGTGCACTGAACCATTCCACCCAACTAGATCTGTAAAATCCTTTGTACCAGACTCAAAGTGTGACACAGAAATGGTGACGGTATGCAGTAAAGTTACTGGAACCTCATTCACATGCAGGACATAGACAAAGTACATTCAGGAGATACCTTAGAAACAATCATGCCTGCATGATAACATGCAATTTCTTGTATTGATTATAGTATATTGCAACAGACCTAGAAAGGTAGACAAAAAAAAATTTAACAGCAACAACTGCCACCACCACCTTTCTTGTCTTTTTTTCACGTTCTGCAGAACTTAACTTAGGACTGTTTCTTTGCACCAGTACTCACCCACACAACTCAGATTTTACTGAATTTCAAATTCACATTTTTTAATCATTATCTTCCCTATGTATCAGGTCTCCCATTGGCAATCAACCCTTTTCTTTTCCTTCAATTCAAGATAACCCCAAAAATATATCCAAGACTTAAAAACTAAGAGAAGTACCCTATTTATTTTGTACAATCAGTTTTACAAGAATCTCACTTCCTTTGGGACAACACTACCCATACTTAATAAGTATATCGGTTTTAGGCTCACTTTTATTTACAACATAGCAACATTAAAAATATGAATGAAGCAGGCAGTTTTTTGGATTAAACACACAACTGAAGGCCTCCATTCCTAGTTTAAGGTCTTCAATAAAATTACTGCAATGCATAATAAATCAATTTCCCTCTCTGCCTCAGTTTCTCATCCAAACATGGGAATAATGCTATTTACCAGACTGACCTGTTATCTTTTAAGCAGAGAGAATTCTCAAATATTAACAAGCACACCTATACTCCAGTGAATAAACTATGCTGATTCACAAGAGCAGATTGCCTGGGCCAAATTCCATGTTGTATTAACAAGCCAACAGGAAGCACTCCAAAATTATTACACTGATGTGCTCTGATCTTCCTTCCCCTACATACCAGTCACCTGGCACTGTTGCTGCTCCCTGTACATAGGTATCAATCTCAAATTCTGCTTTTCCTTCCCTTTTTATTATATTCTCCCTCCTTTACCCCCTAAAATACTTTTTGTTTTCTTCTTTCTTCTCCTCAAAAGAACACAAATGGGAACTGTAGCATCTGGAGAAGGGTATTTGTAGCTGGGGTAGTCACACTGGGTGTGGGAGTACTGATGGTAGTCACTAATCTGAAAGGAAGAATTCAAGTAACCATACACTTCATAGTTCATTTCTTCACAAAACCATGATTATTCAATACAAGTAAAAAGATTTACACACTAGGTTACAAACATAACCCTGAATCACTGGGCCAATCTAACATGGAATCACACAAGCATACAATTAGCATTTAATGGAAGAAAAGTGCAAGACTGCTACACAATGGAAGTAGACTTCAGCTACAAGAAAACAAAGTGTCCAAAACAGTTTTACTTGCACTGATTGCCAGAGATTTTTAACTAATTGTTTATTAAAGTTGGAAGGATAAATTGTAGGTTTATCTAATTTAAGTGGCTACCATAAACAATTGAAAGGCATATCATTTTCAACCTTCCTAATGCTGACACAGAGTGAAAGAGTATCACAGAGCATGGTATGATTGCCCTTTCTAAACAAAACGATAGGCAGTTTTAAGAAGGCTGTTGCGGCAGACAATTATCTTTATTCTAGGCCAGGTTGCTTCACCCAGAGGAGAGGGCAGTAACATGCTGCTGAGGGACACTCCTTCACATCCCCTCACACCAACATCATCACAATCTTCTCCTGCTCTCCTGGGACCCACTGATTCCCATGTATACAACAGCACTACTCCAACACTGTTCTAGAAGGTGGAGGAAACCACCACGTGGCAGGAAGACTTACCTCAGCAGCAGAGACTAAGATGAGACAAAACAGTGTGGAGCACTAAACATGTGCTAGTATGCATTTGTATATGTCAATATGCAGTTGTATCAAGACCAACACTCACACTGCTGTGATATCAGTGTAGTGCCCAGCATTATGGAGACTGCTTTGCAAAGTTACTCCTTAAACAAATTCTGTTGTTTAAAAAATAATGTCCAGATTTTTAATGAAGCTATTGGTGTACTAGAAAAGATGTTTAAACACATCTCTCTACACATAGACACATACACACACACAAATTCTCATGCACTCCTCTCATTACTTTTTCCTTACATATTCCTCTCCTTGCCATTTCAAGGACGGGGTTTTTTTTCCCTTTTAAAATGTCTTTGAGAAAAATCACAGCTCCTCTCAATTTAAACTCTGGTTATTATCAGGGGGGATTGGAGGGAGGGAAGCCATGAGGACCAGAACTATACAAGAACATTTATTGTAGGATTTTAAGTCCCCTTCTAATACAACTTCTGATCCCCAAGAAACCCATTTAAGTGTCACTGCCTACTGGAATATCAAAGAGGTGTCATAGATGAAGAATTAAAATGTATCCTGCATATGTGACAATATGGAAAAATTTTGTTTAAAAACATGCAGATAGTATTTAACTCCATTTCCCAATTTATGCAAGAGTTTCTAAAGAAATGGCAGGAGCTTCTGGTATATCTGAGAGAAAAGTAGAGGCATGTCTAATATATAGTACTGTCTACACACCAATAGGGATTTAACTGATACTTGTGCCCTTCCTTAGTTCAAGTTTCCAAAAGTCTTAGATGATCTAGATACACGATGATGAAATCACCCTATTTATTAACAATTAATTTAATATAAGGAAAAACCAGTCTTTTTTTACGAAAACAACCATGCGCACAGAAGTGTAGATTAAGTTAGCAAAGGGAAGCTAGCAAGAAGGTCCCAAATGGTAAGGAATCTTACAATTTTAGCTTACCTCAGGAAAGAGCAAACTTAAGATCAGTGTATTTGCTCATGTAATTTTGTAGCAATGACAATGTCAATGCAATACAACCTGAGGCATTTGCACTGTCACTGCCCTAGGCCCAACCAATCAGCTCCGCAGTTGAGAAGATACTGTTACCGCAGTAGGGCACCAACT
>VZTN01002647.1:0-25581 GCA_013400515.1 Erpornis zantholeuca | reverse complement strand
TCATCGCTGTGGATGAGGTGCGGATGCGCCACGGCCCGTTCGCCCGGGCCAAGAGCCGCCCTCCTTTCCTCTCTCCCTCCCCTCCCCGCATCGCCGGCCCTGCCATGTTATTCGCAGGAATAGCGCACCCGCTCGCCGCGCGGCCGGGCAGGGAGGGAGGGTGTTCCCTCCTCCACCTCGCCGTTCACGCAGCGGGGTTGGCTTATTTATTTATTAACTTACTACTATAGTGCCGGGCTATGCTGCCATTTGCTTTCGTGCGACCGGCGGCGCATCAGCTTTCTCTGTGTTTTTTTTTTCCTTCCCCATTCCTCTTCTAATTCCCCTCCCAAAAGAAAAAAAAAAAAAAAAAAAAAGAAAACAAAACCAAGCAAACAAACAAAAAACCCCACCAACCGTGGCGAGTCAGAAACTTTCATGGGCAGGTTCAAAGCAGAGAAGTTAACACGCCATGGATTAGAACCTTTCTGCGGTACTCGTTGGCGTGAAAATCAAACATACGTGACTCGGGCTTCGGGGGCTCCTCGCTCCCTCCCTCACACCCTCGGGCCGTTCTGGGTCCGCCTGTGCCGGCAGCTTTGGGTCCCCCCGTTTCCCAGCCACCGCACAATGAGCTGCTGGGGGCTGCCCGAACGCCAGCAGCCAACCCATGCAGAGTCAGTCCTTATCTGCAATACCCTAGCTTTAAGTTACAGGCATGCCCCTGTGCGTCTCCGGCTTCTGAAAGTCTCCAGAGTCTCAGAAATACTTAAAACCTCGCCTTTCTGTCGGAGCCACCATTGCTAAAGCAGTGGAACATGTTCTGGACGCCGCGGGATTTGCATGAGCTCTCACGAAAAGCCGGGGTTTGATGCAATACAAAACTGTTTTTTTTTTTTAATAGAATCTTTTATCGCTTTAGTCCTTCGAAATGTTCATAAGTTGTGAAGAAAAGTAAGTGTTTGTGTTATCTCTGCAAATGCTTCACGAAGCCACGATGAACTCATTATTATATTGTGAAACTAAATCCATAAAGCAGTCATGATGAGTAACTCGGGGACGAGTCGTAATTGGGCAGTAACGCACAGTTTTATCATCTGGAGGATTCTAGAGGGCTCAACGTGAGTGAGAACTTAGAGCAAGGTTTCCTCTCAACTGTAAAAAAAAAAGTCTACTAAGCCATTGTTTATTTAATGACTTAATTAATTTTACACTTCTTTTCCATCAATTGGTTGCCAAGTTCTGTGTGATTTAATTGTGAAATTTACAACGTTTAGTACTCTTCTTAAAGCTGTAGGTCCTGGACTTATACAATTATGCAAGAAACTCAGGTTTATTTTTTTTTAAATGAAGTTTCTAGCCTGCGGGTTTGTGGATGTGACCTTAAAGGCACAAAAAAGAAAAGGTATGAAGGAAATAGAGTAATCCAAAAATGCCTTTATTTTTTTTAATGTCACATTGTTTGGGTTTTTCTTTTTGAGGCAATCTCTCCTACCTCGTGGGTTTTTTGTTTGTTTGGGGTTTGTTTGTTTGTTTGGGGGTTTTTTGTTTGGTTTTGTGGGAGTGTTTGGGTTGGGTTTTTTTTGCAAGCCAGTAGGGTTGACAGAGTACTAAGAAAAAAAACCACAGAAAATATATCTGGGTGCTCATCAAATAGTTGCTGATAGATGCACACTTCATGGGATATCAGTTTAGGTCACATGCACAAGACTACTAAAAATCTAGCAGCCATCACAGTAGATGCTTCAATGTGTCCAACTGTGACAAGAAGTGTTATGGTTAACTAAGATATCACACCATTTCTGATAAATATATATTTGCTTTTTTATACTTCTTTCTACTTCACTTCTGCAGCCTTTGAATAGATCAAGTCATCCTGGGATAAGCTCTATTACTCAGTCAGATCTGCATGTAGTTTGCTGTGATTTCTCCTGTGTTTGGGGCACTGCCCAGCCCCCTCCCTCCTTAGCTCTCCAATCTCAAATCCATAACCAATTTTTAAAGCCCCCTGAAAATCCCAGCCCCAAATACTCAGATTTTTCCCTCCTCCATGTAAACTTTTACTACCAGCACTTTAAGCTCTAGAGGCCAAGTGTTACAGCCAATACAGCCTGGATTTTGATTTTACCTTCAGTTAGTTTGAAGCAAGAAGAGGAGTCAGCTTACTCTGAAAACAATCAGGCCAGAGTTGCTTTTGTCCTTCAGATTTTTTTGATAGAGGCACCAGAAAAATAAATAACTGAGTAAAGCCTGTTTATTTTACTGTTTTTTATCTTTTTGGTTAACAAGCAAGTTAAAAGAATCTAGAATGAGTGATTTAAGTGCTATTAGAGATTCGCCGTGTTTATTTTGCTGAGGAGTCAATACACAGAGTTAGCCTAAAGTTTGTTTTTTAGAGATGAACTTTGGACAAAGTTCAAAGGAAAAATAATCATCAGCTGTTACTGTAGATGCACACAGAAATTTTTCATGGTTTGTCTAAGAACTCAAACCATGATGAGTATCTCACACACCTGGGTCACAAACAGAGAGAAATGGCTCAGACCGTTTTCAGGGAATCATAGAATCATTCGGGTTGAAAGGGACATTAAATGTTGTCTAGTTCTAACCCCCCTGCCATGGGCAGGGACACCTTCCACTAGACCAGGTTGCTCAGAGCCCCATCCAGCCTGGCCTTGAACACTTCCAGGGTGGGTCATCCACAGCCTCTCTGAGCAACCTCGCCATCCTCACAGTGAAGAATCTCTCTCTAACATCTAATCGAAATCTACCCTCCTTCAGATTAAATCCATTATCCCTTGTTCTATCACTACATCCCCTTGTCAGAAGTTCTTCTCCTGCTTTCTTGTAGACCCTCTTTAGGTACTGGAAGGCTGCTATAAGGTCTCCTCCAGGCTGAACAGCCCCAACCCTCTCAGCCTGTCTTCACATGAGAAATGCTCCATGTGAATCTAATCATCTTTGCTGCACTCCTCCAGTCTTGCTCCAGCAGGTCTACATTACTCTTATGTTGGAGACTACAGAGCTAGACAAAGCACTTCAGCTTCTCATGAGGTCCCATGAGAGCAGAGGGCCAGAATTCCCTCCCTCACCCTGCTGGCCATGCTGCTTTCAGTGCAGCTCAGGATGCTGTTGGATTTCTGGGCTGCAAGCACACATTGCCAGGTCGTGTTGGGCTTCTCATCAACCAGCCTAAACTCAGCAGTTTAAGCTGCAGACCTTGACTATCACAGACACGCCAGAAGTCTTTCCTTTAAAAACTGCGCATATGCACTACTCCTTTGTTCAGACTTCCAGTGTTGAAGAGAAATGGTTCCTGCTTCTGTGCTACTTAGCTTCACTTCCATGTCAGCACAAAGGGCCCCCATTTGTGTATGTGAAGAATTCACCTTCTAGTAGCATGAGAAGCGTTTTCATGCATGAAATGGAAAGCAATGGTATCATCAGATGTACAGCTAAATGTTTGGATAAACTGATTGGTTTTGTACATTGGCTCTATACAGAGGTATCTACCATGATTTCCTTTCAGTGAAAGGAAATCTTGCTAGAAGCTTAGGAAAAAAAATCCTCCTTTGCTTGTTGAGTCTTTGTGCACAAAGTTGACCCACACACCTCTGCCTCTGAATGTGATGTTTGTGCTGCTTATAAAAAGTCATGGTTCAATTTGTCTGGGTTTTCCACTTTCTGCTTGATCACATCACTCTGGATGTTCATTGAGTCCCCCTTGCCTAGTTATTTTCGTAGAAGCACTCAGAAGTACAAGCCAAATCCAAAACCAAACTTTACCAAAGTTAGTGGAAAACTCAGAAAACAGGATTTGAGGAGAACTTGTAAGCAGCTGCTAGATTTTTTTTCTCATTGAATGTTATTTCACCAGTTTAGAAGAATTTCAGAGGAAGAAGCACAGTCCATGTAAATAAAGTACTAATGCAGGGGCATCTCAAGAATAACAGTCATTGCTAACAATTACTGTACCAAGTGTTCAAAGTAAGAAGTTACATCATAACATGCTAGTTCTGCTGTAGCCAGCCCATCTTACAGTGCTGTTTGTTGAGAATACTTAGAACAAAATCTGAGAAGATATTAGTCAACATGCAGAAACAGTCTTTTAGCAACTTGTGTTAAAAGAATATTAGCAGCAAGTGCATTGATAGGTCACAGATTAGGTTGACAGTGGAGTAGCCACATAGTGCTTTCTATTCCCCCGGTTTTCAGCAACAAAAGCACCTTAAAAACTAAACCAAGAGTTAGTTACTTGCCTATTGCTGTTTTTCACTGTGCTTTTGGCAGGAATGCTAGATGGCTGCAAGTAAGAGGGGAGATAGCCTCTGCAGCTTAAAAATGTAAGTCATAAGACCATTTCAGACAAGACATACCCCAGCCTAAGAAAACAGTTGGGAATCTTTCTCATCAGTGTTGGACACAGGGTTATCTCTCCATCAGGATGCAGGCAAAGAGTGCCTTCTGCAAGCAAATATCTTCCCCTTCCCGGGTCAGGGAGGTATAGGACATTGCTCACTTCCAAACGATAAGGAAAATTAACCAGATTGTTTAGACCACCAGTTAGGGCCAGGGCCTGAAAACACAACATGCATGAGGCACTCACCTTTAAGGATATCAGCCTAAGTGGAAACTGCATGGCTTAACACAACAACCTCTGACTTTGTGGATTATTGCCTTACACAGGAGTTATTGCTTACAGCAGCCAATGAAGCAGACCCCTGCTTACCCTGTCTCATCCAAAAATTACTTTCTTGATGGTAAGCTGTCAATTGGTCCACCAGGAGTGGTGCAGCCGCAAATCTCACTCTCCTGATTGCTCTGCCTGGGAGGCAGCTAGGGTGAGCTAAAAACAGTCATAGGAGTGCATTGTCCAGGATCTATATTCCAGTAAAAGTAATTCAACATTCAGGCTGCCCTGTTGCTTTTGTAAAATTCATGTTCTCCAGGCTGCCCTCAGTAGCTGAGCCAGGGAAGGCCTGTCAGCACAGCACAGCATTGTGTCTGTAGTGGAATTTCACTGGAGATGCAAGCTCTTCTGGGGCTAGCCTGACTCCATCCTGCTGTCTCTTCCCCTGATCACTTACTGCTTTGCTTACCAGAGATATTGGTTTTTTCATACAGAAAGTAGAGGACTGTAGCTCAGAGAGGATAGCCTGGCCCATTGCACCAGATAGCATGGGGAACCAGTGAGGACTCACCACTTTCTCATACCTGCCAGCAGTTCCCAGAGCTCTTCTTCCTTGGCTTCCCTCTTTGGTTTTCAGTCTTGTTATGGTTTTGGTATGTAAAGTCAGGAAATTTGTCAGCTGCTTATCTAATCTGACCTCCAGCAAAACACTATTTCCACCAGTACTTCTGTATCAGATTTGCAATTAGAGGAGGCCAGAGAGCATTTTACCCTTCACAAGCCATTGCTTTCTTCTTCTGAAGATACATCTGCTTTCAGAGAAGCTGGTTGTGTTGTGGCTTCCAGACTGAAGGAAGAGCTGAGCAGCAATACTGTCTCTGGGAGTCGAGAGGAATAGGCTTCCTTTCCTTTTTTTTTTTTTTTTTTTTTTCTCCTTTATCCTTAAGTTGAAGTGAGCAGTCATAAAGGAGACATTGCTCATGGCTCTCAGGTGGCTGGCCAGGCTGACTAAGCATGGTTTCGGATCCTGTACACTGTTTAGAATCACAATGAGCTAGAGATCGTGTGCCAAGATGCAAATGGTCCAGGGAAAGGATCCTCATTTTTAAGCCAGCAGTATGAAGTATCCTAGGAGCAATTGCAGTTCCATTATCAGATAAAAGAAACTGGTTTTGACTCATTGTCGTTTTTGTTAAAAAATATAATGCCCCTTAATTCAAAAAGCTGATTTGTTGTAATGTTGGTCTCCCCACTAAATTTTTCAGGTGGTGATTGTTGGACCATTAGGGATATCTAGTCTCCATCAAAATTCCCTTTTCCAGATGTTTTCAGAAGAATTGTCCTGCTTCTATTTTTGAGGAACTTGGAGGAAAAAAATGTAGAATTGGAAAATTGAGGATGAAACTGAGTATGTTTCCAAGTTCTGCTGAAAGGAAATGACAACTTTTCATTTGAAGCATTTCGATGTGTCACTAGCCTGAGAAGCAAATAGAAATGCAGAGTGGTAAACCAAGGGCAGGAGCCACAGACCAAGACAGCAGCTACCAGGATGTATTGCAGGCATATAGACGTCTCAACAGCCTCCCACATGCACAGAAATAAGACATTGTGACAAACAGCATCCAAAAATTAAAAAAAGAGTCATTCTCTGTAAACAATAAAACACCAGTAGAAGGGACATCATGTCTTTTTAGTCCTTTTAGGTGTCAATGGTCATTTTGGCACCTCGAGGAGAGACATGATAAAACAAAGTCTGCTTCAAAGTCCAAGGAACATACAACGTGAAAGGTCACTAAGGGGAGAGTCAGGGAATCAGAGGACCTAAGGAAAACTACAGAATTATGATAATTCCAGGATGGTAGGTACTTCAGATGTAAATACTGATTGTGGTTTTCAAAAATATTTCCATAAATTTGTCCCCTAAACCCTTCAATATCACTAGATATGTAAACAGCCTGGAGTTTGAGTGGACAGAATATCTAAAAAGCAATTCAGTTCTCTAAGTATTTAATTATACATACATTTGAGCCACTAGTTTGGGACTACAAGCTGAGCAGCATCTTGTCCTATAGAGCAATGCAGCAAGAGCATCACGGTTTGAAAGCAATAAAAATGTACTAAGCTTTGACAAGTATTAAACTATTAAAATCTTGTGCATTTACTACAGCTTGCTTTGACTTTACCATGCTGAAAAGTAGCCCAGCATAGGCACAGGAACAAGGAAAGGGGAAGATGAGCTGTGAAACAAGTGTTATGGAGGGATGGGGACAGGGAATCTAGGAGCAGAGCTGTGCCTGGCTTTGCATGCAAGAATAAGAGTTAACCGTGACTCAGTGGACAGAAAGGTCAGTGCTAGTACAGGTATTCAGAGTGAGTTTTCATGGCCTAACAATAAATAGCGTTAGTCACCTCTAGATTATCTGGGATTAAGTGTTTCATGGATAAAGATACCCCTGAGATGACTGATGCTGAATTAGCATGGGCTTGCTCACATAGCACTGTGCCACACAGTGTTGCATCTTCTGAGGAGCTGTGGTCCCCCTGCCATCACGGTCCCTGGAGTCACCAGTCCCTCCTGATGGCATGACACCTCCTTCTCCAAGCTTCTTTGGCTTCCCTGGCTATTTCTGGGTTTCTGCTTTTGACTGTATTATCTCGTCTTGCTGCTTTCTGGGATAATCTGGAGTTTAACATGGCTGGGTTTTGAACAGAATGAGAAGGGGCAAAGTAAAGATCAAAAAAAAGTCAATAAACCTGATGGACAGGGGAGGCATCTGCACAGTGAGACAATGCCCTTTTTATTTAGTCATGTCTTACAATACAGCTACCACATCATAAATTCAGAGACACATGTTTGTAGAGAGAGGTCCTCACAGATATTTTATTTATAATTGATTTTAATATCTTCCACTCAAGTCTTTTGTTGTTTGAGTGATAGGCAAGTTGCAAAATATATCACTCAAGACTTAGGGAATTGGGCAATTAAACCTGTTTGTGTGTTCTTTGTGTTCAAAATTGATTAATAACGGTAAGATACACCAACACTGTGCTTTTCAGCAGAAAGACAGTTAGATAATGTCAATAAATTCACAAATCTCATTGGCATTGCTTGCCTATATGAAGAGTACACATAAGCATAAATGTATTTTTTTCTCACTAGGAGGAACAGAGTGAAAAGATTCTTTCTTTCAAAACTCTATTAGGCTATCAAGTGGAAGTCATAGAATCATAGACTACCTTAAGTTAGAAGGGGCCCATAAAGATCATTGTGTCCAATTTCTGGCTCTGCACAGAAGAGCTCCTGTAATCACACCACGTGCCTGAGGACATTGTCCAAACACTTCTTGAACTCTGTCAAGTTTGGTGCTGGGACCTTTTCCCTGGGGAGCCTGTTCCAGTGCCCAACCACCCTCTGGGTGAAAAACCTTTTTGTAATATTCAAACTAAACCTCCCCTGACTCAGCTTCAGGTCATTCCCTTGGGTCCTGTCACTGATCAACAGAGATTAGAGATTAGAGATCAGTGTCTGCCCCTCCTTTTCCCCTCTTGAGGAAGCTGCAGACTGCAATGAGGTCTTCCCTCAGTCTCCTCCAGGTTGAACAGATCAAGTGACCTCAGCCACTCCTCAAATGGCTTCCCCTCCCAGCCCTTCATCATCTTCATTGCCTTCCTTTGGACAGTCTATAATAGTTTAATGTCTTTCTTATACTGTGCCACCCAGATCTGCAGACAGGACTGCAGGTGGGGCTACCCCAGTGCAGAGCAGAGTGGGGCAATCCCCTCCCTTGCCTGGCTGGCGATGCTGTGCCTGAGGCCCCCCAGGACACTCTTGGCCCTCCTGGCTGCCAGGGCACAGCTGACTCATAATCCACTTTCTGTCAACCAGGACCCCCATGTGCCTTTCCTGTGGCACTGCTCTCCAGCCTCTCGTTCCCCAGTGTGCCCACACATCCAGGGTTGCCCCATCACAGGTGCAGAATCCAGCACTTTCCATTATCTTAAACCTCATATGGTTGGTGAATGCCCAGCCCTCAGATTTGTCAAGGTCTCTCTGCAGGGGGAGACCTCTCTGCTGCCTTTGAGGGAGTCAGCACTTCCTCCCAAGTTTTAGTATCACTGCCAAACTTAGTAAATTTGAGTCCTGCATCCAGTCCCTTAATGAAGATGTTGATGGGCCCTGGCCCCAAGATGGAGCCCTGCATAACCCCACTAGTGACCAGCTGTCAGTCTATCTCACCCCATTCACTATAACCTTTTGTGCTCAACCTGCGAGCCAGTTGCTCACCCATGACATAATGTGTTTATCCAGCTATGGGCTGGACATTTGAAGGATACTGTGAAAGACAGTATCAAAAACTTTACTGAAATCCAAAAAGATTACTTCAACTGGCTTCCCTTGATCAACCAGGTGGGTTACCTTGTTATAAAAGGAAGCTAAGTTTGACAAGCAGAAGTTTCCCCTTATTAACCTGTGCTGGCTGTGGCTGATAATGTTGTCCTTCAGATGGTTTTCAATAACTCCCAGAATAATCTTCTTCATATGATTATGCCATGATTTTCAGGTCATGACAATCGTGACATGTCATAATTTAATTAGTGTGTCTTGCAGTGGGCTTGGAAACACCATATGGAATTTGAATAAAAGCCTGTGATAGTTTGAAAACATTGCAAAATTCCAGGTCACCTTAGTCTCACTAGTAATATCAGTGGGGCTCCTGAAAGATTCACTCAGTGCTTGCCAACAGCTAGGTAGTTAAACAAGGAGTTGAAAGTTATCTAAAGCATATCAATTTCAACAGGAGTTTGTATTTTGTCTATTTATGAAGCCATTATGTGCCCACCCCCTCAGAGCAAGCTAAAGGATGTTGTTTCGTAAAAGATATGCTAGAATTAGAAAGACAACAGAAAGGATAGGGAATAACTTTCACCTTGAAGAAAAAAACCCAATCTTGAGACTAGGATGTTTCAGATGAAATAAGAGAAATCTGAGAGGGAACATAAGAGGTCTGCTAAGGGGAGAGCAGCCTGGAGAAGGAAAATTGGGAGCAGTCATTCACCATCAAGTTGCAAGAGTAAGTGGCACTGAGTGAAATGATTAGACAATGTTTAAAACAAACAAAAAGCAATACTTTTTTGTTCAATGCATAATCACATTTGGGACTCATTGGTGCAAGATTTCATGGATCCTGATAATATAAATGTGTTCAGAAGGGCATGAAACAAATCTACTGAAGGATGCAGCATCTGACTCAGCAAGCACTTTTACCACTGATTGCCAGAGGCTCACAGGGGAAGATCCTTCTGGATACATCCCATTTCTTACAATCCTCCTTAAACATCTGAGTTGGGACATTATCAGGGAAAGCCTGCTCTACATGATCCACCTTTGGTCTCCTTCAGTGTTGTCAATCTTATGAGTTCATGAGTTTATTCCTTTATGAGGAGTAAAGGAAGCAGTAGTATTTCAGTGAATGAGAAAAAAATCAGTGCAAGAAGCTTCTGTATCCATGAGTGCCAATGGCATATAGACTTTGCTCTTGAAATAAAGTTAAACTTCTTGTACTGTGGGTTGGGTTTTTTCCTTCAGAGAATGAAAACGGGCCTAACATTGTCATTCATATCACATTTTGTGGAATGGGACACACTTTATCTTTTAATAAAAACACTGTTCTGAGTGGAATCACATAAAGGGGCTGTTTGAAAGTGTGGAGGAAATGGACTGCACTAAACCAAAATGGCTTGATCCTTGGTCTCCACCACTGTTCCTAGGCAGCCAGTGCTAGGCAGAAGCCTGCCTGGGGATTGCCCAGTGGTGCTGGTGCCCGCTGTGGCTCTGCTGGCCTGTGGTGGGTTTGCAGCCGTCCACCAGCACACTTCCATTCCAGCTAGCCTCTTCCCTGGAGAGGTGGAGACCAGAGACAACCCACAAGGCAGCTTCCACTAGGGGCCACTGCTACGTAGAGGAGGAAGAGGAGGAGGAAGAGAAAGAAGAGGGAAGAGTTCAGAAAGCACCAGAGTCTTGAGGGTTTATTTCCAGGCATGAGCGCATCTGTTTGTAAATTGGTGAATGTGTACCAAGTGCTACTGTTTCTGTTGAGGTGCTCAAGAGAAAAAAGATGGCCACATGGAGCTGCAGGGGCTGGTTTGCTTCCACCTCAGATGTTACTGGCAGGCACTGAAAAGTCACCACTCTTTTCCAAACTGTTCTCCCTGAACCATATAAACTTAGAAGAGCAGCGGATCCCTCATTCCTGAGGGAACAGCTGAAGGTGAAATATCCTATGCACAGCACTTCAGAGAGGAAGCAATGCATGTTATACAACAATGAAGTTCTATTTACAAATATCTGTATGAAATTTGAAGCTTCCAGTTTGGACCTAAGGAAAGGCTTGTGTGCCTAGAAGCTTGTTTGTGTTTTTCAGCAATACTGCTTGATTTCATAATATATATATATTACCTTCACAACTTGCCCTTCTTTATCCTTAGACCATGGCAACGACAGCACTACTAAATATAATATTGAGACTTGGCAAAATATATTTTTAACTCCCTAGTTTCACATGAACCATGTCTTTCCTTGCTTGCATGGGATACTTGCAGCTTTCTAGATATTCACTATGAGCAAAACTGAACTTGGAGGGCCAGAGAGTAATTATATCAATGGATACTTTTAGAGAAGTCACCCAAAAGTTTAAAATTCTTTCAGGAATGCCTCCTGGCAGATCTGAGAACACTGGATATTAACCTTGATGGATAAAATGAGAGATCTCAAACTCTACATGCCCTCATGGAGAAGAAATGCCTCCTCTACAGATTTAGGAAAATATTCAAGGAAAATATCAAAATACATAAAACCATTTCCAGACCACCACACGCCTCAGCAATTCTACTTTCACCCAGAACTGAAAGAAATTAATTATTCCCCAGAAACAAATGTTCTTCTGCTATTTGTAAAATGCTAAGGGATGGGAAGTTAGTCCCCTTTTACCATGGATTCCTTAGAGGGGATCAAATAGCTTGTGTTTATTTATCTTTACTAGCATAACCGGCTGTCAGTGGATTATCTCCTTCTGTCATCGATATGGCTTCTTTTCACCATCAGGCAGCTGCAAGAGCAGCAGAGATTTTTTTTTCCTGATTTTTGGCTTGTTAGTTAATTGTGTCTCTCACTTTTGGTTGAGGGAGTGAACTGCTTGGTGGGGAATCTGCCCCTGAGGCTAGTCTGTCCTGCTTCTCTGCTATGCAACTGAAAAATTTAGAGAGTTCTTCTTTGTTTCAATGGTGAGAATAAAATGGTATCATCAGATAGATAAACAGTAGTATCATTTTGCACCCTCTGGCTCAAGATACAGTTGCCCCATAGATGTGCTTTGAAATGATACAGGCATGGGAGCTCATGGTGGGAAGTAGGGGGATTTTCCACTGAAAGGTAGGATTGTCCCAGATGTACGTTTGCCACAGTACAGCAGCATCGACACCTGATTTAGATGAGAAAGATTTGGCACTGCACACAATTTTTGGCACAGTTAAGGAAAAGACTGACTATTTCCACCCCTGGAAACTTAATATACAGCATCAGCATTAACAAACTCCAGCCCTTTGCTCAGTCTGAATTTGCATGCAGAGAAAGAAAACGTGCATCTGTCTTTCTGCTACTGCCACCCCCAAACCTGGGATTAACATCTGCAGGGGGCATATGTCTGTGCTCAGCAAAGAGCATGCAGCATTGGGATTATTCAGATATGGGCCTTATCTTCACCTGGGAGAAGAAACTGAATACAGTTATAAGGAGTCCTCCATAATGCCAACTTTCCACTTTGCCAAAACTTCTTTCCACATTGCCACAGTTTAGTGCATGCAGGAAGCTCCTTTCTGTTGACTTCAGATGGGACCATCTCTGGCTGGATCACTTTGAGGGAGACTCCAAGTGGTGCAGGGTGAGAAAGGTCCCTGTGACACTTTAGAGGATCTAGGATAACTCAGCAGTGTGTGGGCTGGAGTGGGGTGATGCCTGGGTGGTTCACCTGCGTTTGGAGCGGTCCACAGTAATTTGAAGGCTGAGATTCCTTAATATTTTAAGGTGGGTACAGGTCATCTCAATTAAAAGGGGACTGAGATGCTTTTTTGGAACCAGCTGAGGTTACTCAATTCCAGGGATACGGATAATGCTTCAAGAAAAACACTTCAGACTGCCATAGTTCAGAAGTGTCCCTTAAGCCTCCATTCGGTGTGATGTGGGACATCTCAGTTTGGCATTGACAGGATACCTCAGATTCACTGCAGAGCATTAATTCTGTGAGGGCCACACAGGGGGCACTCAGCATTCAGGGACATATCCAGATCTGAGTCCATTGGCCTCAATGTGCCAGTACTGATATTAAGGATACAACTGTCTGGATGGGGAGTTAGCTTAAGGAACATCAGTTTTTGGAATGCAGGACTGCATGATATAGAGGGAACCAGAGGACTTCAGTTTGTGAAGGAGAGATTGCCCAAAGGCACCTCCATGGTGCTGCCAGGATACTTGGGTATGGTGGGTATCAGAAGGGCAGAGCTTGGAGGTCTTTGGGTATCTGGATCTGGGAGGGTACCTCACAACTTAGCTGGAAGACACATATGGTGCTGAGCACCATCTCCCCTGTGTCTCTGGTTTTTAATTTGGGAAGATGCATTATGCCTTCATCCCCTGTGAAACCCGTGGTCCAAACAGCAACTTCTGGCAGTTGGTGGGAAGAGTGTAGGAAAACATTCAAGTCCAAATTTGTATGGGCTTTCTCTGTCTACACCCAGACAGAGTGGGTCTTGGCCAAGGCGTGGTAAACACAGGCCTGCACAGTGTTCTTGGGTATGGCAAACCAGTGGTCAAAGCCAAGAGAGTGGTTGGTGTTGCATTAGTCCCTGTGCTGGAGAGCAAGGTGAGGGCTTGCAAGCTGCAGTGAGGCTCAGAAAATGTCATAGTGAGGCACTGCCATTCCTGACTGGCTTCTTCCTTCAGAGGTTGGACTCTAGGTCCAGTTCTGGGCCCCTCACTACAAGAACGACATTATGGCACTGTAGCAAGTCCGGAGAAGGCCAACAGAGCTGGTGAAGGGTCTGGAGCACAAGCTGATGAGGAACAGCTGAGGAAGATGGGGTTGTTTAGCCTGGAGAAAAGAAGGCTCAGGGGTAACTCTATCACTCTCTACAACTACCTGAAAGGAGGTTATAGTGAGGTGGGGGTCAGCCTTTTGTCCCAGATAACAAGTGATAGGACAAGAGAAAATAGCCTCAAGTTGCACCAGGGAAGGTTTAGATTGGATATGAGACAAAAAATTTTCACAGAAGGCATTGTAAAGCATTGGAACAGACTGCTCAGGGAAGTGGTGAAGTCACCATCTCTGTAAGTGTTCCAAAAAATGGGGATCTAACATTTGAGGACATGGTTTACTGGTGAACTTGGTTGTGGTTCTAGGCTGATGGTTGGATTAATGATATTAAAGGTCTTTTCCAACCTTAAGAAATCTATGATTCTCTGATGGTTCTGTGATCTTCCAGCCTTACCATTTGTTGAAGATCAAAAGCAGAGGACTCCAGGATGGGGGAAGGCCTGCCATCAATAATGGGGTAA
This sequence comes from Erpornis zantholeuca, assembly GCA_013400515.1. Taxonomy (NCBI): domain Eukaryota; kingdom Metazoa; phylum Chordata; class Aves; order Passeriformes; family Timaliidae; genus Erpornis; species Erpornis zantholeuca. The sequence goes on along the minus strand of VZTN01002647.1, from coordinate 11,365 downwards.
AAAGAGAAAAATGAACCCTCAGTTTTCCTAATTCAGATCAAATATTTGGATCAGAAGATCAAAAGATATTAGGGATGTTTGACTATGAAGCAAAGGGGACCAGAGACCATGATAGCAGTGGCTGAAAATGAACAGAGAAAGGACATGTGATGAGCATACGCAAGGTGAAGGGGGTAGTCCTTTCTACTAGTGTTCAAAGGAGAACTGTAATGCTTTAGGTATTTCCCTTTGATGAGAAGGAATAAAATACTGAAGGTACCTGGGGAAGTTGCATGAGATCATCCAGGAAAGTACCAGTCTTGGTGACATGTGTAGGTCATGTGCATTGGCAGGTGCAGGTAGGAGATGGCTTCTAGAGGCGGGCACCTGGAGAGGGAGAGGGAGAGAGATGAAGAGGAGTCATGGACAACAAAAGGACCCCCAAAGGACATAGGGAGGGTGAGGAAAATACAATCTGAAACTGAGTAAGTTGTTTGAGTACAGCAGGCAGAAGGTGAAACTGGGCTGGAAAACGTGAAAGATAAAAGAAAAATAACAAAACCAGCAAGAAAGTGAGAAGAGAGGAAAACAGACCGTGAAGTCCCCCTGAAAAGTTGAGTTCCTCACTCCCTATCACTCACTGTGATGAATATTTGAAAGATTTGACTTGCTGCCTGAGGCAAATTATGTTAAGTAATGGGGAGGGTAATGAGGTTTAAACATGGAGGAATATTCTTGCCTCCCTACTGCTATTTCAGTAAAAAGTGTGTGGCTTTACATTATGTCCTTTGTATAGGGACGGGCTCTACAGTACGTCAAGGAAGTAATGGCAGTAAGGGCTGGGACCAGAAACGGTGACTGAGTGTGCTTGAAAATGTTTCAATGCTTAAGAGAGCATGTGTTCATATTGTTGTTGTAATATTTTTAAAAAGATTCAGATTTTAAAAGGATTTTTAAAAGTTTAGAGCTGTTTTAGTAAGGAAATCTGAAATCGTCTGTGGCTCTTTTCCTTTCCTTCCATATTTCTGCCATTTTCCAAGAGAGATTGTTTAATCTTCCCTTTTTTTCATGCTGTGGTTTAGGATTAGTGTTGCCTTTTATTTTCTAGCTACTTTTTTTTTTTCCTCACGGACATACCTATTTTAGGACTTGAATTTTCTTTTTTCATTCTTTCTTTTTCCCCTCTCTTTCCCTTCAGACCTCAGTGCAAGAATACTTCTACCTTTAATTACTCTCCTCCATGAAATCTCCCTTCTCTCCTGTCTTCTAATGCATATTCTCTCTCACAGCCTTCTGCTTCCTCTTGCTCTTGTGTATCCACTTCCCTAGCTTCCCATCTCTTTCCCCCATCCTTCCTTGACATTTTCCTTTCCTCTCCTTTTTGCTGCCTGTATCCCAATGAGTGTCCTTCCTGCCATCTTCTTCCTCCATCCTCTTCCTTGCTCTCTTGCAGCTTCCCTGCCTTCTGGATTTCTCTTCCTGCCAGTGCTCCTCTCCAGCCCAAAAGTCTCCAGCTCTCACTCTATTTGCGAGAAGACTAGCTTGAGATAGCCTGTGAGGATGACAAGCTTGAAAAGAAGGACTTACAATGTGAAATCAAGAACAAGCCACAGGGAAGGCTGAAGAAGCAAAGTGTGTAGGAAGAAAGTAAAAGAAGGTGAATGAGACCAGGGAAGCAAAACCAGAGAGAAGAACTAAGAGTCACAAAACCACTCAGATATGGTAGGGGGAGAAAAAAACCAAAATAAAACAGCTGGAAAGCACAGTAAAAAAGATAAGGCTATTCCTAGTTATCTAGCACTGTGGCAATGAGTCAGAATCAGCGAGTTTGTGATCTCCTACTCAAATGTAAACAAATATTCCATCTTTATTGCAGTGGTGCCCATAGGGTGCCAATCACATAGCACAGCAGATTTATTTGCACACAAGAGACCTACAACCCCCAGCAGTAATTTTGCAAATAAGGCAAAGTCAAAGAGAATGAGGAGGGTACAGCACACCTGCAAAGCTGTCAGGTGGGTGTCAAGCTGGGGGTTAATAACTGGTTGAAGTTTTCCAGGGTTTTTTTTTCCACCAAACCTGAAACACATGAAGATTACCTGCTGAAAAGGTTACATGGTTTGACCTGCTGGAACACTGCTCTGCAGAGAAAGAATTGTGGGTCTTGGTGAACAACAGTCTCTCCATGAGCCAGTAGTGCCTTTGTGACCAAGAAGACCAATGGTATCTGAGGGGCATCAGGAAGATCATTGACAGCAGGTCGACAGAGGTGATCCTACTCTACCCAGCTCTGATGAGGCTTCACCTGGAGCACTGGGTCTAGTTCTGGGCTCCTCAGTACAAGTGAGAAATTGAACTCCTAGAGCAGGTCCAGTGGAGGGCAACAAAGATGATTAAAGGACTGGAGCATCTCTCTTATGAGGAAGGACTGAGGGAGCTGTGCCTGTTCAGTTTCAAGAAGAGAGACTGAGAGAGGGACCTCATCGATACCTACCAGCATCTGAAGGGGGGAGTGTCAGAGGATAGAGCCAGGCTCTTCTTGGTGTTACTGAGCAATAGAACAAGAGCAATAGTACAATAGAAAGGGAAGTTCCACCTGAACATGAGAAACAACTTTACAATGAGGGTGACCAAGCATTGTAACAGGTTCCCCAGAGAGGTTGTAGAGTCTCCTTTCGTGGAGATACTCAAAAGCCATCTGGACACCATTCTGAGTAAAGTACTCTTGGGTACCGTGCTTGAGGAGGGAGGTTGGACTAGATCACCTCCAGTGGTCCCTTCTACTGTGAAGATGCTTGCTCACAGGTGAGCCAGCGTGGCCGCTCTGGCAGGAGAGCCTGGTCCTCACTAGCTCTGGTCTTTCTCTTTGGCCTAAGATATATCGAGCAGGAGATATTCTGCTCTTCTGCCCTTTGCTTTTTGTAACTGAACCCTACGCAGTTCCAAATAACTCTTACCTCATGTATTCAGTAAAGTCTAATCCCCTTGTTTAGCTATGTTAACTGGAGAAAAGTGCTAGACCAACCCTTGTTAAAGATTATCATATTCTTGGACTATGAAATCTGTAAGTTCTGCCCATTTTGCTTGTCTCTTTGGACCCATAACCACATGAAAATAAATAGTTATGATAAAAAGGGATTACCTTTTCTAGGTACGTCTTGCCTATATCTGACCATATGTCAGTGTGAGCCTGCCTCACCCTTTATATTTGTCAGGAGAAGCTAAGCAAAGGTTGTATTAACTGCTATTTACCCTTGTCCTGTGGTATGTAGCCAGTGTGAAATTCAAAGACAATTTAGAATGCTGTCACCAGTCCTACTGATGGTATTTTGTATCCCCTTTATTTAGTACAAAGCAAATCATACTTCAGGTGCTTAATTTTCTTCTAAAAAGACATTAAACGTATTTGCTTTTCAGCTTGCAACGCTCCATCCCTCTGATGCAGTGGTTCTGACTTCCAGGGGGGATGCTTTTCTAGAAATGTTTGTGCACAGCTGCTCACTGTACAAATATGCCCTTAGGATCCACTCGTAGTGAGTACCCTCCCTTTGAATCCATGTAAGTTGGTTGTGAAGCAGAAGGGTCACTGAATATACTTTGGTCCTTTGCAATCAATCTCTCTCCGAAGAGCAGAAAGTTTCCTTTGGCAGCACAAACCTGTTAGCTCCATCAGCAAGACAGCACAGATTGAGGCTGCTGGCACTTAATATATGTAAATTGTCAGGAATTCCAAGCCACCCATCCAAACAAGCTCTTCTGAAGGCAACATGGTGTGTCCCATGTCTCTCAAATCCAGCAGTCTTGACCAACTCTTGTCGACTATTTCTGGCATGAACTACATAGATTTCAGCACTGGAAGGGACCACGCCTGTTGTAATGCTGTATTAGAAATATGTAGCAGAAAACAGGAAAACAAAGTGCAAGAAAAGTGATCTGTGTTCAGATCTTCTCTTTTCCAGTGCCTTGCTGGTGGTGCACTAGCCAAATCACTGGATTTCTCTGCCTCCTCTTCCTTATGCAAACAAGGGGAAGTGATACTTAGTCATTATTAGAACATCCAGGGATGCAAATTACTGTGTCAATGATTACTGTTTGTTCTCAAAATACATGCCATTTCCCTTTATCCCATTTACAACACTGGATTAGTCACTTCCAATATTACAGAATTGTAACCATTCATTCCTTCAGATAAAGTACTAAAACAGATAAAGTACTAAAAAAATGGGTCTCTGGTCTCTGAGAGGTGGACCACTGTTTAACACAAGTGTATGTGGGATCAAGTTGCTTAGATACTGGAGTGATGTAGGATATTAAGCACAGAGGTGACCAATAAACAGCACAAAAAAGTGCATAATATAATGAGGATATAGCAAATGCTTGTCTCATGTAACATCTGATGGCTAATGAGTATTTGTAACTCATCTGCAAGAACAGCTTTACTTTCTTGCAATGATACTGATTGCATCAGGAACTTCATAGTAGTACAGAACAGTACATAAATTAAAATCATTAGACTGAGGGGATACACAGCTATTAGCACACATCAGCGTGCTTTCTTGAAAGTGGATTTTACAAAGTAGGAAATGTCTTTAAGAATCTACCTACATCTTTATGGGTTTGCAAGGCATTTTTTGCTGCTACATGTGTATTAGTGCCAACTTCTCCCTTGCTGAATTTGGAATTATAAAAAAAATCCCTGATCTTTGACTACATATGGTTGTAGCAAGGGAGGAAAATGTTTTATTGAAGCTTGCTGGAATCTTGAATGAGCTTTAATCACGGAGATACTGGAGACAATTACTCAGGCTGTGGCTACACACAAAATTGCAGCAATTGAACTGAAGATTGGAAACTGATAAAGCAGTTCAAGCCTGTAGAGAAATACCTTTCTCAGCTTAGGTCAGCATGGGCCCCACACACCTTTCTTTGCAGGTATGGAGGAAGTAACAGTTGTCATTCGTCTTGATTCTTACAAGGTTTGAACACCATTTCACACAACATTCTCCTAAGAAATCAAAGAAAATACAGTTTCTATGAAAATTTTCATAAAGTAGGCACCTGACTGGTTAAAAAAATAGCTTTAAAACCCAGTTAATCTGTTGTTCTCTGTCAGACTTAGGAATTTTCAAATGGGATCCTTCCAACATCTGTGTGGAATCCATTTTATGCAGTATTTTCATTAACAACCTGTGACGAGGGAATAAAGAGTACTCATAAAATCTGCAGACATCATCTAGCTGGGAGAGGATGCAAACAGTTTGGCGGATGGACTGAGAATTCAAAATGATGTTGCTAAATTGGAGAAAATCAACGACTCAGTAAAGAAAAGTGCAAAGTGCTACACTTAAGAGGAAGAAATCAAAAGCACAAAGAGAAAATGCAGAATAAGTGGCCAGGCAGCAGTACTGCAGAAAAACAGCTTGGGGTGTCAGCCATGAACTGAACAGGAGTCAACAGTATGATGCTGTTCCAAAAAAAGGCTGAGCTAATGCGGGGTGCTGGGTGCACAATGCAGCAGATGACCAGTTTGCTCTTCCTGGCCTGGGGAACGACAGACACAAATGGAGATTTACACAGCCCGGCAGCAAACCTGAGAAGCGGCTTTGGAAGATTAAGGAGGTTTTTTTAAGATGGACAGGACTAGAGAATGATACAGTAACCATTGACTTCTTACTGACTGCTGGGAGTAGGACAAAAAGAGGTTTCTGCTTCAAAACAGAAGATCTAGGAAGATCTGAAAACCCTTGCCATTTAGGCATAAGGGCGTCATAGAGCTGCAGAGGTGCACAGCGTCCTTCACCATGCTGTGACCAACTTCATCCAGGGATGCTGTAGGTATGATCAGGCCTGACAATGGGCAGCAAATGTAGGATGCAGATGGAAACAAGCTCAAGGCATCTGTTCAGGATAGCCACAGCTGAGCTATGCCACCCCAGAAATGAAGACAAAATTACTTATTTTTCTGTAAAACCCTCAGATGCCAACATTTGACAACGAAAGCAGAGAAAATTCATCTACCAAGTTATGGAGAAACCCTGTGGCAGCTGGGAGTAAAAGGCCGTGAATTATTTCCCTGGCCTTTTCTGTTGAACCATTTCTAAACATCCTGGTGAAGAGATCCCAGGAGGCTTCCGGGAGGGAATATAAAGTGCCTAAGTCCTTGCCAGTGCAAGCAGTCCCTGCTTGTCTGTCTATATCCATGAGGACATTTTCTGTTTCAGTAGCTACTAGTCTCTGGTGTGACTTAAATGGGAAAAAAACTGACAATATTTTCCTCCATGTTTTCAGTTTTCTCCAGAGTTGGCTGGACTTTCTTCAAATACCAGACCTTTGAATTTCATTGAGGAAACAATAAAACCAAAAACACAGAAAAATTCTGAAACCCACTTAGTTTTTCATACTGTTTCTCAACCAGGAGAAGAAAAGCCTAACTAATGCTAAGTGACAAATATGGGTTCGCCAACTCCCACTGGCCAAATCTAGTGACTAATATCTTCTTTCTTTTGGATGAAATGGGATTAGCAGATATATGCTAGTCTTGAAAATCAATCAGGAAACATAGGGTTCTTGTAAAAGTTGGGAAGTTGACAAGTTCCATGGAGATCCACCATTACTTAGGAAGCTGTGTCCCCTGCAGAAGACTATAGCTGGAAGGATATGAGAAAACTGAACTATCCTGTTGGCTGTGGAGTGGGGTGGAGAGGAACAAAGAGCATTGTGGCTGAGTAAACAGATGGATGGATGGGCAGGTAGTGGGAGTTGAGACTCATCAGACTTGCTGCATGACACTAAGGAAACTTTTCACCTGTCCCTGTACCACAACATCTCCAACTATAAAATAAGATGAGCCTAGTTTTTCCTTATAAATAAATCTAACTAACTTTCCTTATGAATGACTTGCCTTATAAATAGCTTGCCTTATAAATAGCTTACATGGCAAACACTACATAGGACATAACGGGCTCTGTGGCATTTTTCATAATAAACACATTTCCAAACCCAAATAGCTCAGTAAAACAGTTACAGATGCTATGCTTTTAAGGGAAGCATGTGCTTTCAAAATGTGTTGTTAATATAAAAACCCAATTCATTGGACTGATTTAAATGTATTAGCAAGCATCTAACCTGCAGTAATTGCAAAAATCTAATTACAAAATTAAAACTATTATCAAGGCAGCCCTCAATGTTCATGATACTACATCTATTTTATACAGAAATTCATAGTATCTGAAGCATCCCATAAAATAAACAAAATTATCAGTAACTAAAGAAGGAGATGTTTTTTGCAAATCTTTTGGGTTAGAGTTAAAATAAGTAACTTTACCGATTAGTCACAGAGTGTTTGCTTACTTGGGCTGGAAGCCAGTCCATGTCAGCACTCCCTGGAGTAAATCCATGTGCGACAGCCCAGTGTCACAGAGATGCCCCAAGTGACAGTGACTAACAGTGCAAAGGGGTGTCTTGTGATCCCAATTCATGTGCACACAGGGCAAGACCCACATCTTCCAACGCTTACAAAGACAAAGAAGCTGTAACCTCAGACAGAGATGGTTCACCAAGGAAACTCCTTCACTTGAAAAGACCCTATCTGCTCCCCTTTCTTGAAATATACTTGCCAGTAATGGGATTCTTGTATGGTGGGGCTTCTCCTCTACTTGTAGGTTGCAGTTTATCCACTGGGTGATGCTTTTTGGTGGCCCCAACATGCTGCCATTTGTTGGAGAAAGTAAAACACATCAGTCCATTTTTTTTCTTTCTGCCAATGGTAGACAATGGTGATTAGCTGTGAAATGTTTGAACTGACATTGGCAAGTTAGTGCCTCTTTCCAGGATGGATACTTTGGGATGCTTCCTGACTTTAGGGGTCCAGAAGACAAGTTCACATCAGGGCCTTCCTTTCCATCATTTCCCAGGAACTGCTTTTCACTTCTGAGAATTACCAAGTGCCAAGACTGATTGCTGAGGTGGTTTCTGGTGCAACAGGCAGAGAGGATGAACTTGACCTGGTTAGCAGGAACATACTGATCTTGTCAAATATTTCTGACAAAGCATTCAGCTGTTTCATTTCAGTTAGGGTCAAAGAAAACTTCACTTCCATGAGATGAAAAGGTCTCATTTTGTTATCTTAAGGCCACCATGAAGTTCAGTTCTCTGATCTTGTCAAAATGAGGGTCTTTAACCAGGCTGCTACTGGACCACCTACCAATAGGACTATTTCTCTGTACAGGCAGTTGTTTGTGAAACTCAGTTTAGCCCTTTCACAACACCCTCTTAGCACTTTCCAAGAGACATTTAGCACTTAGCACAGCAAGCAATATGTGGCCAAGGACATGGTAAAAGAAGAGGGATATATTAGTGCTGACTGCTGTTTAAGGGAATTTGCTTATTAAAGTATATTATAGTATCAGAAACAGTAATTGGGTACTGTTGCAGGCAGAAAAAACTCCAAACAACCTTCCAGGGATAAATTTCTTCAGACTCTGGTTCTGACTACTTTTTAACCAAACCAAAATCTACAGTCACCAGAAGCTCACTGAAATCTATGTCTTTGTTCAGTATATAATTTTAAAACTTACTTTTCAATTATCCAGGTATTTCCCCCTTTAAGTAAGTATGCACTACAAGTGAGAAACTGCCTATGGAATATCTGTTAAAAGTAATAGGATGGTTGGTGAACTGTTCCAGGATAAGCTGCTCCTGAGCAGCTTCCTGTTTCTGTCTTTAACATTGTCAGCTCTGGTGTCCATGATTTGGGCTTCAGACTGAAGTCTTCTGTGTCTGATGCTCCACTTGCTGCACTTCGCTGCAGTCTCTGCAGTGCCTTGTGGCTGGGAAGGCTCTGCCCATGCTCTCTCTGGAGCAGACAGTTCAGCCCTTACATGAATTTTATAATTCTTTATATTTCCCAGGTTATATACAGACAATTTTCTGTGTAGTTTCTTACCAAATGCAATACACAGTGTGTTCATCTTCATTGCTATGTTTATTGCAGATTTTTTATAAGTCAGCATCACTTTATAGATCTTCCACTGATTTCCACTTCTGTTTCTACGGATGTTCTTTCCTCTGCATGACCTGGAGACAGCTTGGCAACCCAAGGCAGCCTAAAGAGCTACTTCTATGCAGAAACCGCAGGTCCTAGAGTGTGCTGAGCCAACATCAAAGATAAAACATTAAAGATACTGACACAGCAATGGCACTGGCAATCAGCTCTTGCACGTGTGAAGAATCTGTAAGGACACTCTTATGCAGCTCCTTCTTCTATCCATCTGATTAAGGTGATCTGGTACTGTTTTACATCAACTTTGTCAAATGTACATTTGCCAGTCCAGTCTGCTGTCACTAAGAACATTAATGTCTGTGAAACTTCCCATGTTCTGCTAATTATCCTTTATCTGATACAACTTTGATCACTTCTTGGATATGGGATTTTCCCTTTAACCAAGCACTATGAATGCTTTATAAATCCTAGTTTTTACAAGGGTAGGGAGCTAACCTGGGTTAACTGTGAACTTTAGTTTTCTATCTTTGTTTGGATTTTGTTTTACATACTGGGTGGTTTTGCAAAAGGTAGGTGTTTGATGCAATTCAGAACGTAAGTGCAAAAGTGGAAAGAATTAATTCCTCACTTATCCCGTCCTTCTGCACTGCAAACCCAGGTTCCTGGAGTGAACAGATGACATGACACCATCAACATACTGATGCACAGTGAGCAGGAGCACTTCTCACTGCACGGTCACCTTGCTGCCAGGGCAGTGGAGACAGACTGAAGCCAGCTGCCAGCTAGCAACCCCCACCAGTATAGCCGTGGCTGCTGGGGGTTCAGTGTCGGGTCTTTCCCCAGCCTCCCAGCAAGTTTGCAGTTGGCATGAAACGTCATGCTGCTCACATGCTAACATTCTGCGTAGTAGCCAAGCTGCCAGTGAAAAGCGGCTCTACCATTCGAACTGCTCTTCTAAGTTAGAAAGTCAGCTTTATTCAGTAGGGAAACAGCTTGGACAGGTAATTACATCCTCAGTTATCTCTTCCTTCAAAATCGTCCTCCATGTTTATATCTTGAACCTGTTTTGGAATTTGGACAAGGCTGGTGCTCGTCTATCAGTGCAGTGATGCAAAGATGTACAGGAATCCCTACACAATGATCTCTGCTGTAGGAGGCAGCTTTAGTATCCCCTCTGTCCTGCATTCCCCAAGAAAAGCTTTCCTCTTGGATGCATTAGTGAAACCAATACGTTTTGAGCTGGAGCTGAAGAAGCAGCCACTTAGAGCAGCCATTCGAGGACTTCTCTCCCACGGCCTTGCTTAGGGATGGAGGGAAGGCAGCTCCACTCTGCTGGAATGGACAGCTCGAGATAAGGGCTGGGCAGGCCTGACGCCGGGTCTGCAGCTACGCCGCGCGAAGCTCATCCGAAGCTGTGAACCGGGAGAAGCGCTCTGCCCCGCGCTCGGCCCCGCGCTCTGCCCCGGCGNCTCGAGCTCGGCGTCACCTGCCCGGCGGCACACAAGTGTTCCGAGCCTTGGCTTTGGGTTGTTTGTTGCTTGAGGTATTTCTCAGACCAAAATGACGTTAAAGACCAGCGTGTTTTACAGAAAAATTGTGCAAACTTTCCAGAAAATCACCGATAATTTGGTGGGGGGGATACGTGGGAGAAGGGAAGGGAATAATCAGCTCTCCTTTTATGGCCTGAGCAGTGGGTCCATCATGCGGGTTTATCTACAAAAACAACCTCTTATCTACAAAAACAACCGTGGCCTTGAGGCTTGGCTTTGCACTCACGGTGCACATGGTGCAGGCACTGGCATGGCCACGGCCACGGCCACAGCACAGGCACAGGCACAGGCACGGATACAGCATGGCCACAGGCACAGACAAGGCCATAGCCACAGCATGGTTGTGGCCACAGACACAGGCATAGACAAGGACATAGGCATGGCAATGACAAGGCCATGGCCACAACCACTGCCACAGCACAGTCATGGCCACGGTACGGCTATGGACAAGGACACTAGTCATGGCCACAGTCATGGCCACAGCCACAGCACAGGCATGGACAAGGACATTTCACAAAAGGGCCATGGCCATGAGCACGACCATGGCCAAAAAGGCACACAGCCATGGCCACAACACAGGAGCAGGCATGGACACAGACGTGGCCATGGCCATGGTCAAAATGCCACAGGCACAACCACGGGCACGGCATGGCCAGGGCCACGCCACCAACAAGGCCACATGCACAGACATAGACAAGGGCACGGCCCCGGCACGGACACACACACAGGCAAGAACACAGCTACGGCACGGACACAAACACAGACACCGGCACGGACGAGAACACAGACAGGGGCACGACACGGTCAAGGATAAGGATAAGGACGAGGACGAGGA
>VZTN01002642.1:9720-22377 GCA_013400515.1 Erpornis zantholeuca | reverse complement strand
TTTTTAATATCTTAGCTTTTGCCATAAGCTTTGCTATACACCATGCAAATTGCTTGCTTCTGCATGTGGCAGCTGTATTGTGCATTTTTCCCTCTTGGATAATGTGCTTTCTGCTACTTCAAAGAAACCTAAAATAATTGGACTTGTGTTATATGTAGGAAACCAGGGTGAAATTAATTGAAATTGATGTTAATTGTATTATTTTCTTAATTGCTGCAAATGTGGGTCAACACTGCCATGGACTTCATATAGATTTTAATAGAACTGTGAATTATAAGATATTTTTGGATTTGCTTCAAGCATTAAGTTCTTAAAAAAATTTAATGATTGAATCTCATATGTATATGCCATCCCAGTGAGAGTAGATTTTGAGTGGCATTTTCTGAGTGGATATTCACTTTGGGAGTGTACAAGACATGCTTGGCTTGTTGTTCTAATGAAGGAACTCAAAGTGTGTTTTCTAGCAGACTTACCTAGCTTTAGATGAAGAACCTTGTTGCAGATCAAGAAACAGGGCATGGTTCAGTTGTTAACATAAAGGTGTCTAGTGACATTTCCTTAGGGTGCTCACTGTGGCATCCAGTTGCTGGTCTAGAAGATCAGATATTGCCCTAAAGACCTATGCCATCCCTCTCAATACGGTGTGAAAGCTCCCATTGCCTTGGGGCATTTGAAATGGCATTATTCATCTGTGTCTAATGGAGATGAGAAGTTGTAAAGGAGATTTCAATTACTCCAAGTAATGTGGGTAAATGTTCATGCAAGATACAAGCAGTAATTTAGATGTCATCAATAAACTGCTTCTTGGAAAAATTAATCAGGCTACCACAAGAAAAGCATAACTTTTTCTTCTATCAGTGCACAAGACTGAGATACAATATCATGGAAAATAAAACAAAACAACAATAAAACAAATAACTCTCATGGTTTACTCAGAAGTAAAATTCTCATAGGAGAAAAACAGTAAAAGTGAAACCCTCAGTGAAGTGTAAGGCCAGTAGAAAAAGATGCACAGGAATGGTGCAGTTATTTTGAAGGAAAAATGTGAAAAAAGTGGCTAAAAGAATAAAAGAGCGAAAAAATTGCATGTGGCATGAGGGTTTTTCAAGGACGTCTTTTAAAATTTTCAGAAAAAATACATATTTATTCATTTTAATATCACTTTCTACATGAATCAAAAAAATAATTTGAGGTAGATAAATAAAAACCCAATAGCATAAATCTGGAAAAAGTATCAAAAGTTCATTATCTGAGAGAGGTAGCTATCTGAAAAAAAAAATATATATTTCAAAAGGGAAAATATGTGCTTAAATGAAGAAAGCATGAACTCTAGAACTGTAAATATGTATGTTTAGCAATGTATGCACTATTACCTTATTTACACTTTATAGATGTATGAAAACATTAGTAAAATGGACTAAAATACTGATAATTTGTATGAGAAGAAGAAAACTCTCAGAGATTTCCTACTGCTTAAGAACTACCAAGTTGCAACACGAATTTTAAAAAGTGATTTCTCATTGCAAGTTCAAAAGATGCACATATGAAATTGTGAATGCACTAACTAAAATGAAAATTATAACTTCATTTGTTTTTAGTAGAAGAAGAGAGTAGTAAATTTGTTTGTATTTCTAAAGGATTCCAGGCATGGTACAAGGTACAAGGCTGTAACTAACACAACCTTTATTAAAGAATGTGCTTTATACATATTCTTTACCTGTACTTATGCTTTAGCTGTAAAAAGGGAATGTATATCAAAATTCCTGGAGCTGCTTCTAGGACACAACAGGATGTATAAGAGAAAACCAGCAAAACTACTGGAACTACATAACCATCAACCTTACTTCAGTCACTGAGAAGGTAATGGAGCAAACAGTTCTGGATACCATTTCCAAACACGTTAGAAGAAGGTGATTGGTACTGGTGAGATGCACCATAAGTGCTGGGCCCAGGTTTGTGCTCCTACAAAGGAGACATGCACATACTGCACCAAGTCCACAGAAGGGCACTGGAGGTGATTTAGTGTGTGAAACATCTCTCGTACAAGAAGAGCCTGAAAGATCTTGCACTGGTGAGTCTTGAGAAGAGAAAGGTCAGGGGGGATCGAGGTGTATAGATACTGCTAGGAAGGTGTAAAGAAGACAGAACCAGACTCTAAGGTGTAACAGAATGAGACACAATGGGCAGAAACTGAGATATGGGACATTTTGTGTCAATATAAGAAAATATTAACTTTATGTCAGGGTGGTTAGACTCTAGAATGCAGACAGGAATTTATTGTTAGTCTGTAATTCTTAACAATAAAATCAGAATGCCTCATTTATTTTTCAGTTCCATTGTGGTAAAGCCAGCTTTTTCAGTCTAAATTTATAGTGGAAGAGCCCTTTACTGTTATGCTTTAAAAGTAAATATTTACATCTTCTTTTTGATGTTTTTCTTATTTATTTATGTTGTCTAGGCCCAAAGGTTGGCACATCTGTCTGAAGCAGGGATGTCGTGGAGTATAACAGTGAGTTGTCAACACCAAGAGTTTTCTGTAGGAGGAGTTTGGTATTCAGGGGGACTCTGATGCTCACTTAACGTCCGAAAACTGCACACTGCAGCTTCCACCAGCCAATACTAAGCAGTAACATTATCACTGGGTTTCTCATGTCTGTACTGTATGTGATATTCACAGATTTTCAGCTGGCTGAAAATATTCAGCTGCCCCACGTCAGACCAATGCAAACCCTGACAAGCTCTTAGACCCATCACTTCATTATAAGTACAAAATCTATGGCCCTTTATTATTAATGTCAAAAATAATATTTACCAGTTGCTTTCTTCACACTATTTCTTACTTTCTTTCCCTAAACCTTTAGTGTTTCCATAGATGGAACTCAGATCTTAGGCTCTCAGGATGCATGATCTTTTGAGGGGGGAAAGGTCTTGTACAAGGTGATAGTCTGCTATGGGTTGGTTGCTAAGCAATTTTTCCCTCAGGATTGGCTCCAGAAAAGAGAGTTTTCTAAGCAGAAGGATCTCAAAAGCTACTTACTTAAGAGGTGCAAAGGTCGAACCAAGGCTTGAAACAAATCAACTGACACAGTCTGAATAACAGATAGATTTATTTTAACAACTATTTGTGCCTGAGATTTTAAAGGGTCTGCCCTTCCCCTTGCTCTCATTATTCCTGCTTTTCTCCCTTTTCTTTGAAGTCCAGAACCTGCTACACTTTGTATCTTGATTCCCAACTTATAAACTACAAACTGATACTTCTGAACAAAAAAGGCTTGTGATCTGAAGCTGAGGTGTTATTTCTACATATTTAAACATAGAAAAGTTGAGTAGAAAAGGTTAGTTTCCACTGTTGGCCTTGGCATTATGAGGTTTTTTTAGGGGTGTTTGTTCTTAGGATTTACCACTGAGGGTTTAAACACAAAGAGGAAACTTTTCATTTGGTTTTTCTTTTTCCTCAGAATCTTAATTGCCCTGAGCCTTATTTAAAAGATTTCAGAGCCAGAACTGTTCATGAAGAGCGGATTCTTTGACAGAGATCTGGATACTGGAGTATAGACCTCAAGAAAGAAAAACTAGATTTCTCTTCAATGAAACAGAATAAAATGGTTCTCTTGAAGATATTTGATTAAAAAGTGACATCACATTTAGATTTAAAAAATTTGTATTCTTGGGTTTTGCCTTTTCTTTGTTGTTTTTCCTCTCTGTTTTTGATATTACTTGCTAAGCAGTGGTTTCATTTCTAGGGACTACTTCTGCTTGAAGGTATTCTGATCAGAAAAAGGGGTTGTTTGTGGCCATGTGTTACATGAGCAGAAAATATGCTGTGTCAGCAACTGATCCTGCTCAGGGGACCATTCAGAGAACTAAAGACTGAGCTGAGCAGCACCCCCAACCCCTTTTCTATTTATTTTCATCTCTTTGCTTCATGTTTACTGTTAAGTAAAATCCATATTATTTATTTCAGCATATGGTTTTGCTTGCACCTTAATTCAGGCAGAAGCACCTCTCACTGGTTAGATTGTAACAATAGTACAGAATATTCTCACAATTACTTCAACGTGTATTTTTGATGTTTTTATAATTTACAGGTATTTAATGTGATTGAATGTGAGATTATTAAAGGATTTTTTAATTGCTATTGCTGATGTCCATTAAACAACTCAAGGAGATTGTGTTTGCTATTTCTTTTGTATTTTATAGAGGTATTTGTTGCCAGTTAAAGTACCAAATGCTCCTCTGGTGGAAATTATACAATTTTCTTCTAGGGATAGGAAAGAGTAAGGACTAAAACCAATTGTGTATGGCAGGCATACAACAGTGAAACTCTCTGAGGAGTTAGCATTACACAAGTACCCTATTCTAACAAGTTGCTTGATGTTCGTGTTTTGTAGAAGAAAGTTGGTCTCAATGACCTTTAAGGCCTTTTGCAGCTTAAACAATTCTGTTATTCTGTGATTTGGATTTTTTTTTTTGTTGGTTTGTATGTTTGTTTGGGTTTTTTATTGAAAAGGCCATTTACCAGATGTCTTTTAAGAGAGCAGACAGGTTTCAGTCACAAATCCTTACAGTATCTATCTGTAAATAATCACAACTATAGAAAGCAGTAGAGCCACTCACTTGCTCCTCCTGGTCCCTCGAGGGTTGGGGAGGAGAATCAGAAGAAAGTAAAACTTGTGGGTTGAGATAAGGCTAGTTTAATAATTGAAATAAAATAAAGTAAAATATAATAATATGAATAATCACAATGAAAAGGTAAACAGCAGAGAGAGAACAAGAGAGAGAGAGAAAATTCAAGAAAACAAAAACCCCAAGTGATGAACAAAACAGTCACTCACCATCTACCAGTCAGTCAGTCCTCTAGAATCTCACGGCCTACTTCTCCCAGTCTGCATACTGAGCCTGATGGTTTATGGTATGAAAAATCCCTTTGACCTCTTCAGATCAGCTGTCCTGGTTTTATGCTCCCTCACAGCTTCTTGTGTCCTTGCTCACTGGCAGAGTATGGGCAATGGAGAACTCCTTGGCTTAGGGTGAGCACTATTGAGGAACAACTAAAAGATTGGTGTTGTATCAATGTTATTCTCATACTGAATCCAAAACACAGCACTATATTGCCTAGCAGGAGGAAAATTAACTCTGCCGTAGCCAAAAGTAGGCCAGCCCCCAATGATGTGTGTGTATGAGTTGTGAGAAAGCGTTTCCCTAACAGTCTACCTTTTGTTGTCTCTGCTTGATAGAGGGAAACCAGCAGTGTCATTTTTCCTCTCAGTGACATGTCCAGTGCTCAAACACCCCAAACACCCTTCTAGCACTATACTTGATTCAATTCCAACATGTCAAAATCTTCCTTGTACTGCAAACCTTTGAGTGCAGGGTTCAGTACTTCAGGTGGCACCTGGTGGCAGCTGGTTTCTGTCATGTTAATACAGTCCAGCAGGTAATTGTCTTTCTTTCTTTGCTGAATGGGACTATTGATGACTCAATTTCAGCTTCTTCTCCTTCACATCCCTGTGTTTTTCCAGCAGCCTGCTTTCTAACCAACAGAAGCCTAGTCCTCACTGTTGCACTGGAATTATTTTATCCAGATGCAGGTCCTCCCATTTGCCTTTGTTGAACGTGATGATATTCCTCCAGCCTGTGGAGGTAGCAGCTCTCTCCATCTTATCAGCTGCTCCTTAAACTGGTTATTGTCTTTGAACTTTTTGATGCCTGCTGTCCCACCTTTTTCATCTTTAACTACATTACAGAGTCAACAGAGCACATTTTCTCTTCCTTGAAGGCTATCAAATGGACCTTGCTGCTTCTTTGTCAGCTCTTCCTATTCACTTCCTTGTCCTTCCTGCAGCTGGGCATGGCTTGCACAAAGTGTGGCAGACTGATGGGCCTCTAGTTCCCTAAGATTTTCTTCTTCCTCTCCTTAAAGAAAAGGGTGGAAATTTGTTTGTGATACTTCTCTGTTCTTACTTACAATAATGTAAAAGCAAACTAATGCAGTTGCAGCTATGGGATACTTTCCATGCAATATCCTGCCTACAATAGCAAAAATTATTTATGGGAAAAAAAATTGTCTAGCTTCTCTAAGATTCCATGTTTCACCATATTGCTCCTCATTTATAAAAACTGTAACAACTTCAAAAACTTGTTATGCATCTTGTAATCTTCTCTAATCATTAGCAGATAGAATACTCAGTGTCCTGATAGCCACATGACCGCTGCACTACACATGGGGAGAGACCTCTGTCCACAACTCTTCTTTTAAAATGTCATTGGTTTCAGCCTTTTTTATTGCCACAATGCCAGTAATCAACCCTACCTCTGCACACACCAGTATCAGCAAGAGCATAACAACCTTTGGATTGTTCCAGAGGGCTGTCATATTCCTGACATAATTAATTTAGTATAAACCATAATCAGCAAAGACGGTGGTCAGAATTCATTCTTACTTATAGTGATGAAAATCCAAAGCCAGCTGAAATGAGTTAGAATGTGGTCAGATGACTTGGAACTACATTCTCAGATGGTAATAGAATTTATCATTTTGAAAACTGAATTATAATTATTTGGGTTTATGTTAGTACATCTGAAATATTATTGACCTTTGCCAGTCTAGCTAATGCTTGGCAGTGTCTGTCTGTCCAGCAGTGCATGCAGCACTGTGTTTAATTATAACTATGAATTTCAATGATAGTATTGAATGATTCTCTCTCTTGGGGAAAAAAAAAATAAACAAAAGAAAAAAAGGGAAGGTAAAATACACATGGATCTAAAAATCTAAAAAATACAAGGTAAAGGGAAATTTCCTATTGTAAGGATTTCTGTGAGCCTGACCCCCATACTAGCTTTATGTTGCTAAATAATCAAGGAGAGCACTCGATTCAGAACAGATACTTAAAATTAATGAAGTCCAACACTCATTATACTATTAGAAAGAAGTGGCTTAGTAAGGACTCTAAGGTTTTCTCTTTCTATTAAATCCATAACAAACATCAATATTAATTTCTATATGCAATATAAAACCACACGTGCCTGCGCATCTGCCTGATTATCAAAAGTAATTGCGAGTTCTTATCAGTTTGGAGCATGAATAGGATGCCTACAGAACATAAATACAGAACAAAAACTTCAGAAAAGTTTCAGCATTTTTTTGTTGTTATTTATATTTATTATTTTTGTTATTAATTTTTTTTTAAGTGGATTTGTTGTGTCTAGATGAGATGGAGTTAATCTCCCCCTCAGCAGCCCTCACAGCTCTGTGCTTTGCATTGGTAGCTGGAAAGGTGTTGGTAACACCACAGTGTTTTGGCTTCTGCTGAGCAGCACTGGCACAGCCTCAGAGCTGCCTCTCAGCACTCCACCCTCACCAGCAGGCTGGGGGTGGGCAAAACCTTGGGAGGGCACAAAACCAAAGCAGCTGACCCAAACTGACTAAGGGGTTGTTCCATGTCATATGACACCTGCCCAACAATAAAAGCTAAGATAAAGGAGGAAAAAGGCTGGGGGAGAGGAGCATTCATCATTTGTTTTTTCCAGCATTTGCCCTCTGAAACAACCATGACACTTGCTGAAGCCCTTCTTCTTGGGAAATGGACAGACATTGCTTGCTGATGGGAAGAGTAAAATTTTGGTTTTATTTTCCTTTGCTTGTGCACTTATGACATTCACTTCTCTGTTAGTAAACTGCTTTTATCTCAACCCACAAGGTTTCTTTTTCATCTTATTTTCTCCCCCCATCCTGCTGAGGAAGTGGCTTGCTGAGTGCCTGGCATCCAGCCAGGTTCAAACAGCTACACTGGGGGAAAGTAAAATGGTATTTTTTGAATTCACAGCATATAGAGTTAGGAACTGATAATATTTCTAGTGATACTATAGATTTTCAGGTAAGCCAGTTGTGCAAGCATCTGCCATTTTTATCAGATGTACATAAGGCATAAATTTTCTGATTCAATTCTAAGTTAGAGGTTAATTTATTCCTGTCAGACTTTAGGTATTGGCAAGGCAGGCAAGCAGGCAGAGTTGGTAGAAAGAGGCCAAATACTTGAGACTATCCTAGAGTCAGTCCTGAGCAGAAAATAGAAATTTTAAAATTAGGACAGGTAAAGAATAGTTCTGTACCTTTAAGCATGGATCCAGGACGCATAGAGTCAGTTGGTATAACTTGTAATTTAGTTTACAACTTTTAGGGGTGTTTTAGGGGACTTTTTTAGTTTTTGCAATTTCAGAAGTTTACAATTTCTAAATATTCTAAAAGAGTGAACATCATATTCCCTGGAAATGTCCAAGATCAGGTTGGATGGATGCAACCTGGCCTAATGAAAGGTTTCCCTGCGTATGACAGGATGCTTGGAACTGGTTGATCTTTAAGGTCCCTTCCAACCCAACCTGTTTTATGATTCTATGATTTTTCCACTGTTCAATAAACTCTAAATTGGGCTAATGTAATTATATTAAAAAAAAACCCAAACAAAAATAAAAAAAAACCCCAAACAACAGAAGAGTACAAAAATAAAATTAAACAAATGAAACATACATCTACAAAAATATTTAATTTAGAATATTCACAGGTTCAAGTAAGAAAATCATTCAAGTATGAAACTATGAGAGTACAACAGAAATTGTTAAAATATATTTCTATTTATAATTTAAGTATCTAATAATGGAGGTTTAGTCTAGAAGGTAAGAAAAGGTTCTCCTTAATTAAATTCTGGAAAGGTCAGTATAGTTTAGTCTAAGTTTGATCACTATTCATGAGTATTTCCTTATGTGGAAGAATATGTTTAGTCTTGTCCATGTTCTTTGCTTTTCCACTGCTGGGGGTTTTTTTCCATTAAAAAAAAAAAACATGGTAGGTGCTACCAGTATGCCTTTTTACTTTACCATTATAGTAGTATGGAGATGACCCTTTCAGTCAAAAGATGAGAAGGTGGTGATGGTGATTTGAGATTTTCACAGTGCAAAGATAATGAAAGTTTTGACAATAACTTTTCTGATACTACAAATGACAGAGAAATAATACAAAATATAATGATAGTGGCATTTCAGTCTGACTTATAAGTGAAAAAATTGCAAGAGCAGAATTTTTTTATATGAAACCGTTTACAGTTTTACCATAGATATGTATCTGCTCTCAATATTCTAAATATTCTAAATATTTCAAAAAATATTCTATCAATATTTTTATTCTATATACAAACCCTAAAAATACAGGTATTTCTTATGATCACAATGATGATATATATGTATTTTATACATACGCCCTTTAAGTTACTCAAAATCCCTTATTCAAGGACCTGTGGTAAACAAAGCAAACAAAAGGCAGAGTATAAGCTTTGATATAAGTATGCTCTAGGTTAAATACTTTTAAAAACCTTTGCTTAGTCAAACTAGTTTCCATCTTTCACTTCCTACAACAGGAAACAGCAGAAACTGAAGGGTGTTGTGACACATCTGAGAAAAAAACTCCTAGTACTTTACCTTCAGAAAGCTAACAGCTAATTCAGGTTAGGGTTAATTTTGAAGCAATTCTTAAAGCTCTAAAAGTTAACCTTCAGAATCTGCAGAAGGATCACTTTGTAATCAGTGAGAGGAAAATAAACACCTACAGAAGAAATTTCAGGCTGTTATAAGATAGACAGCTACCATAAATTAGACGTGGAGATATTTATTCCTCTCCTTTGGCCATAATGAGAGCGTAGGATAACTTCGATGGCAGCTGGTAGAGATCTAAATTTAGATGAAATTGTTCTGTGCCTTTTTACATGCCACTAAGTTTAAAAGGTTCTTTTCCATTAAACTCAACTAACTTTAAAGCCCATTTCAAGGAATAAAATGCATCTACTCTTTTGTACTTAATCATACTTGTCAGGACTAATAAATTAAGCACATCCAGGACCATCTTCTGACATTGAAGCCAGGTGCCACAGCAAGGTTTGTGCCCATATAATTGAACTCTGTTTCTCCCTGGATAAGCGTACTCACAACCACCCAAGAGGGACAGGATACTCACCTGGGTGACAATGCAGTCAGCCTGTGCCTGGGGTTGTTCCCAGGCAGGTTACTGGTTAGCCAGGTAAACAGCCTGTCACAGTGCCTCCAAACACTGTGGCACTGGCTTATTTTATGAAGTGATTAACTTCTTGTCTCTCAGTGCACTTTACTGAGGGTGTATAAAATAAGAAATTACAGATACATTAAAAGACTTCATTATTAGCAGGGATTATTTTGGTATTTGCCCGTGTAACTATTATGTTCAACTTAAGTGAAATGGATGACCTGAAGTGAAATGAATATGAGTTAGGAAGAATAGCAATAAACAAATGGTTTCTTAGTACACATGTCACTGGTTTTCAGGTGCTTAAAGGGATTGCCGAAGCACTGTGCACATATATTCATTCAGTATTTCAAAGCTCTATAGAGCGATAATACCCTGTTCTTTCTAGTCTTCTAGACTGAGATTTTAGCTAACTGTGCTAAAATAGTTTGGGATGGAGTAGAGTTACTTTTTTTTTCACAGTAGCTCGTACAGGGCAGTGTTTTGGATTTGAGGTGAACACAGGCTTGATGATACAGAGATGTTTTTGTTATTGCTGAGCATGGGAGGCTGGAAGGAGACACAGCCAGGACAGGTGACCCAAACTGGCCAAAGGGATATTCCAGACCATATGGCATCCTTCTCAGTATATAAAGGGAGGGGAAGAAGGAAGAAGGGGGATGGAGTGGTGGTGTTTGTCTTCCCAAGTCACTGTTACATGTTATGGGGCCCTGCTCTGCTAGAGCTGCCTGCCCATGGGAAGCAGTGAATTAATTCCTTGCTTTCCTTGGATTGTGTGCATGTCTTCACCTTAAACCAGGAGTTTCCTACCTTCTACTCTCTGATCTCTCCCACTTCAGTCTGGCGGGGGAGTGAGCGAGCAACTGTGTGGGTCTTGACTGCTGACTGGGGTTAAATCATGGCAATCATAAAGAAAACAAAATTTCAAAATGGATCTTTCTTTTTTTAATACACCATGTATGAATTGTATATCTTAGGTTTAAATTAACATTTTGAAAAACTGGTTTATTGGCATGCAGAGATAATTTTAGGGGTAGAAAACTGGAAAATATTGGTTTCTGGCCAAGAGAAAGCTCCTGGGTACACCAGAAAAGAAGGAAAAAGAGAAGTGAAAATGACTAACATTACGCTCTGCTTATGGACCCCATTAATCAATACACTTGTCCCTGCTACTTAGGAGCAACCACCTGATGGTTACATAATACAAGAAACCCCTGACTTTGCAACTTGGATCCATTACATCACAATGATAAAGACCTTAAATGAACTCCTGAATATGCCAATGGCAAGCAAAATTTAGGAAAATACTGTTTCTACCAGAAGAGTGGTATGTTCAAATGAATATAATATATATTTTTTTTCTTTTAATTTGAACCAATATTTCTCACTACTTTATTTTTGAAATCTTTCAATGGAAAATTTCAGTTGAGCAGCTCTTCTTTATCATGTTATGATGTCTTAGGAAAAAACCTCCAAATATCTTAATATTGAAGAACAAGCAAGAGACCCTGAAGAAATCACCACTGAAATTTGAGTCAGAACCACTGTATGCTGCAGGACTTTGGACCAAACACTGGCAGAGGAAATAAGAGCTAAGTCTTCAAATATAACTGTCAGAGGATTTGCTTCTGAAAATTCATTACAAACATCAAAACTGATTCTTTAGTGTTTTCATAATTAAAGGATAATGGTTAAACATCAAATATCGTCAGTAAACCCTCTTGTTCACTAAACTCTTTGCTCGATACTTCACTAATTAGACATAAGGCCAAATTGTTCTCCAAATACCGTAAGTTGATGATACTACAGGATATAGGTCAAAGCTGATTCATCAAGGATACTGTTGGTGTTTTAGAGGTTCCTCTTTTCTTTTTCTCTTAAAGAATTTTCCCCATACTTTGTTGCTAAGAGACAAATTACTTACTTGCTTAAGACAAAAGACCTGCCCACAGGTGGAGGAGCCCAGCTGGCTAGCCCTTTTACCTGGGATTTTCTTGTGTAGGGGAGGATGCTGTGAGATTTGAACTGGAAAAAATGGGACTGGGTACAGCCCCTGGCTCTCTTGTTCTCCCGGCATTCAGGAGAGAGGCTGCTCTCATGGTGAAGGGAATTCGTCACCATTGCAGACTCCTGCCTTCTGCTGCCTTCCTGCTACCATGAGTGGAGCTTGCTCTCTGGAGTGGCTGTTGCACTGGGACCCTATTTAACACCCTCCCTCACCAAAAAGGGACTTTTCTCACCATCTGCTCGGGTGCCGCAGGGGACCCCGGGATCCCAAGCCCACGTTTCCCTACCCCACCGGGAGCCAGGCTGAGGCTACCCTGCCCCTGCCATTCCTTTGCTGCTGCTGAGAGCCTTCACTACATTGTAGTGCTGCACCCCTGCCTGCCCAGATGTCCCGGGGCTCCTGCTGCAGCTCCAGAGTTGGATACATCTCATCTACCACCTGAGATTTGGGTCTGTCCCTGCTGTTCCAGCCTGCTGTCCCCGAGGGCCCTGCCGGCCCCGGCCCTGGCTGCCCCAGGGGTTTGTGCAGCACTTCTCGGGCGCCATCACCGCCTGAGGGCCGAGCTGGCTCCGAGCGCCCCCTGCAGGCGCGGGGGAACCAT
>VZTN01002641.1:89472-143311 GCA_013400515.1 Erpornis zantholeuca | reverse complement strand
TTTGTGTATAACAGTTAGTGGGGGACAGTCACTTGTATGTATGTGCAGATAGCAGGGGAATTAGGGCTCTCATTCTTGTTCCCCATGAAAAATGAAATGTTGTGGTGCTTACAAGGGGTTGATGTGTATCTAAGACTTATAGCAGGCCCTTTTGGCTGCTCAGCTGGACTTGTCTGGAGGAAGAATTGTAAATAGTGATGATCTTTTTTCCATGATAAGGGAACATAGTACTTTTTGGGGAGTTCTTTGTTTGTTTGGTTTGGTTTTCCCCCTCCTCAGTCTTCTCTAAAACGTCTGTCTTATTGCAAAGGTTTCAACTGGAACTCCTGGCAACCTGGGGCTGGAATTCCCAAGCTGACATTGCTATCGACAACATAACATTTGGCCTGGACTGCTTCACTGACGGTGAGCCACAAATGTTGCAGAATCCCCTAAAGATTTTGGATAATGTAATCAGCATCCCACAGATCCAGGACGTTCCCTTCTCCCCACAGAGTGTGTATGCATCATTTGTGTCAGCTTTTTCAGCACAATGCCATTTTATCTCAGACCTACTGAAGATTGCAAGTGGAGGAAATTTTGCTCTGTGTCAGAGTCTCCCAGTGCTCTTCTTTTTTCTCCAAGCTGGGATATTCTGTATCACATAGTTGAGACCTGTCTGTGTGTCTTGGCAAGAAACATTAGGCTTATTCCTTAGCCCCTAAATGGAAGGATTACATCACACTGTTTTTCCACTGTCCCTGCTGATCTATGCACCCTGGTAACTGATAGCTGAAGTAAATTTGTTGAAATCAAAGGGGAAAGTCACCATATTTTAGTGAAGAAAAGGAAGGAAATGAAGGAATATATTGACTCTCTGACAATAAAATTTAGATTACTCCAACAAGTTTGTTTTAGTCTGTAAGGAGGTACATCAGCTATCACTGCCAGATGTATAACAGCTTTCCTTTGCTTCATTACTGTGAAAGTGACTGACAACTATTCCAGTGAAAATGGAGCCAGTGCTACCCTTTGAAACATGTTAAAAAGAGTTGTAGTGGATTTTAGCAGACAAGGGGAAAGAAATTTGATACTTGAACTACTTGCAAATATCAGAAACTGCCTTCTTTTTGTCCCTGGGGAAAAGACATACTCTGTTGCAAAGGAACTGGAAGATATGCAACACTTGAACGGTGAGTTCTGTTGCAGACAAAATGTGGATTGGTGGTCCTGTGCCACTCTGTGTGTCAGCACACTCAATGTGTCAGCATTTAGGGTAACAGCATGTCCCTGCAGTGGCTAGCTGTAGCCTAACACAACATATGGAAAGGCTTATGTCAAAATAGATGTGTTAAAAGCTCATCAACAGAAGCTACTATTCCTTGCCATCCTTTTCTGATTCGGTGTCCTGTTCTCTGTCCCTTTGTTCTGTGGGCATTGAAACCACTCTTCTATAAAATGTCGAGTGTACACATTTTCACTTGAAATTAGGAGGGAAAGCTGTTCCTTAATGGCTATATCATTTTTTCACTCCAGCTCCTTAACAGCCCTGTCTCCCAAACACTTTGGGACCTCCATGCTAACAGTTTGTTTTGAAATCTTGAGGAAATTGAAGGGAGTGACGCCAGATGCGCTTCTGCCCCCTGATGTGCATCCAGCTGCTGGAGTTTACTGCCCTGACTGGAGCAGATAGATCCTCCAGTTTGCCCACAGACATCTTGCTGGGTGTGATGTAGGTACGCATCCTTTACCAAACAGGTTGTGTGTAAGCACCCCTGCAGCAATATTATCAGAGTTTTTCCATTAGACCGCCCAAGTTACTCCTTATTTTCAATTGGGATAAATTGCACTGATGTCCAGGAGCAACTGGCACTTACCCCATCTGAAAGCACGACCCAAAGATGTGTGAGTCATGCAGCAGAAAGACATCACGAAGGTAATACAGTTCTCGGAAGCCTTGCACTTGCCACTGTTCCTTGAATCCTCTTCACAAATTGACGTTTTCTCGCCTCTGAAAGCAACCCCCTTGTATTTGTCTTCCCGTGGCTTTAATTCAGTTAGGTTGCAGAGAAACCCAGCAGCTCTGCTGTGTTTTCAGTAATGAAATTACTTCTTCCTGGCAAGGACAGGTTTCAGATGTCAGAGACAGAGCCAATTAAAATCCAAGCAGTGAATTCTTTTCATAAGGGCAGCAGGAAGGATGTATGGCAGGAAGGAAGGATTTGCTGCTTGCTAGGATGTAAATATTATTTTCTCCATCTATTTCAATCTTGTAGTTCAACTCTCTACAAAACCCAGCACTGAATGAAAGCACTGTTTGTGTATGTGAGATGGGAAAGAAGGTGAGGTTTTCCATATACCTCAAAATTGAAAGGAAAGGTTCAGTAAGATTTAAGAGAACAACTGAGTAGTGAGGGCAGCTCAAGAGACATCAATAAGGACAAAACCCAAACAGACCATTCTTTGGATGGCAGCTCCTGGGCATTGACAGATGTTTATCTCTGTGAAGAAGGTGAGACGAAACCACATTTTGGCTTGTACAATCACTTTGTGTAAGACAGTGTCACAGAGTAGATGACATGTCTGGTTCATTGTGAGAACTCTAGAAAGACAAGCATAAAGATACTTAATAGTTTTAGTGAACTAGTGCTTACATAAGAAGAGGTCTGAATTTTGAGTGTCTTAATATGACAATGTGGACTGGCACAGCAAATGGAATGCTGATAGTTGCCCTTCTCACTTACTTTACTATTGCCTTTTGGTACTCTCAGCATTGTATTGTTCCAATTGAGATCACAGGTCTATGGTTTATAAAACTCTACTGACCTTGCCTAGAAATTGCATTTCAGTCTGTGCATCATTTGCAATTTCCCAGAAGATTGCTTCAAAAGTAGCAAGACTGTCCAAAGAGAGCTTTTATATAGCTTATCTCTCCTAGTTTAGAGTCCCTGACCCAGCAAAATCTGATTCTGTTGACCTGCCAGTCTCTTTGCTTGAGGTGAATGGTGGGGAGTGGTTCAAGCCTCATTACTGCCTCCTTTCACTGATTTTAGAAGGTGTTGACTAGAAATGTAGTAGATCAGCCAAAGGGATGGGGAAAGGGGAAGCTGGTGCAGGACGAGCTGGAGAGGCCCCCAGGAATACTGCAACCTGCATTAGTAAGATGGGATCTCTGAGGAGACCATTCACACCTTGAGGCTCCTGTGAGGCCTCTTACTCAGCTTAATCTCAGCCACCAGACCTCTATCTCTATTTTCATTACAGTCTCAGAGACATTGAATCAGGAGTGAATTACTTTAGCTCTCTCCCTGCAGAAGATGCCCTGTCTTTCTCCTTTACACTTTCCTCTGTCTCTTTTCAGTGGGGAAATCTGTGTTAGCTAAAACCTGGAGAAAGGAAGTCTGTGTTCTTTGCATTTTTCTGATATAGATACACCCTAATATGAATTAATCCTTGTTCCCTTCCATTCACTCTACAGTCAGCATGTTAGAAGAGGAAGTGGAAACTAAAACAGACTGAAGCACCAGCCCCTGGGTCCCAGGGCTACATTATGTTTGTAGAAAATGCCAGCCTTAAAAGAGTTAACAGCTCACGTGGACAGGGCAATGCTCAGCCTGTGTTGCAGCTCGTCTGCTGCTTAGTATTGAGGAGACAGAAAGTTTCTTTTGGAGAATAAGGGTTTGAGACTGTTTGGAGAAGGAGGAAGGATTGTTTGTTTGGAAATGAGGCATTGCCTTAGGATACTCACTTGGGATGCCACAAAAAAATCCATGCAGACACACAGATCGACTCTGTTTCAGAGAGTGATTTACATTCCTTTGCTCTGGCAAACATAGCCAGACTCCTTGTACACTGCTAAGTATCTGAAACTGTTGTGACCTTTGGGATTTGTAATTCAGTGCAGGCCTTGGGGAGCATCTTTTCTGGCCATGCATTGTATGTTTCATTCTGTTTTCCTCCTTGCATTTGATTAATGTCATTTGTTTTGGGTTAATTTCATTTTTCACTGTCTTGACAACTTTATCCATTGAAGTTCTCCATCTCAGTATGAACAGAGTATGTCAGTAAAAAGCCTTCCTTTACTTCCATGCATAAATGTGCTTTCAGTCAGACCTGGGGGGAATATTCTCAGGAGTAAAAGCTCAGAAAGGTCTCCATGCTTCAATTAGTTATTTGGCCTTTCTGACACAGCTAACAAGACTGTTAATTACTGCAATTTAGAGCAGTGGCTTTGTGGCAGAGATAATTGTTCATCTGGAACTGAGTGAGTCTCTTTTCAATAGAGCATCAGACAGCTGTTAGAGTCTCACAACTGGAAC
The DNA here is from genome assembly GCA_013400515.1 of Erpornis zantholeuca. Taxonomy (NCBI): domain Eukaryota; kingdom Metazoa; phylum Chordata; class Aves; order Passeriformes; family Timaliidae; genus Erpornis; species Erpornis zantholeuca. The sequence continues at coordinate 139,013 of VZTN01002641.1, read as the reverse complement.
AAATTGAAACATTTGTGATGTTTTTCAACTGATGGAAAATGTTCAGTATTAAACTGAGGGCTCACAAAATGGAAAGAAGCCTGTCCTTTTTCTTACAGAGATTTTCCAATCAAAAATCTGCATAAAAACAGGTAATTTAACTATTGAGACAGGATTCTTGTAGATTATGAGGCAAGAGTTCAGTTATTACTTTTTCCTGTTATAAGGCAGCATTGGTGTTGTGCTCTCAATGGATCAGCAATTGATTTAAAATTCTTCCTCTCTGAGAATGACTTCTGAAAACCAGCCCTATCTCAGTGGTCAGAAATGTAGAGTTTTGCTCCATGGTTTTCAAAAACGTTTGTCCAAAGATTTACAGCTTGTGTCAAGGGTATGCTTCTGTTTCTTAACTGTGCATGTTAATAAGGCATGTAATTTTATTTAGTATTTTATTCTCTAAGGGAGGTCTCAGGTGCTCAAATTAGGTTGCTGAGAGGGGAGTGGTTTGTTAAGCTGGTTTACTTGCCATGACACCATTCAGAACCAAAGACAACAATTTTTATCACCATTCTCCTTTATACCTCCAGTTATTTGACTGTCCAGAATTGTCACCTGTCTGTTTGACCAGCAGAACATCAATACCTGGTATCTGTTCTCCCACGCTACCTTTTCCCTAAAATCTCTTGTAATCACAGCTAGAGCAATTTGCAGGCCAAGGAGCTTATCCTGCATGGGATAATGTGCAGAGTCTGTGTTCATGTGAAGACCCATTGACTTCAGCACAAACACAATTAGCTAACCTAAGACATGGGCTCAAAAGAGTAATACAAAATTATGATTGTTCAAACACCTTTTCTACCCAAGGTAATATTTATTTATTTTAACCAAATGTTTGTACTTAATTAATTAATGTAATCTTTAAATTTCCCATCCCTCTTTTCTGCCATCCTCCCACCTCTTTCCTCTATTCTACAAACAATTACAGGAAGACAACGGAATCATTTTGGTGGGAAACGCCAGTACCCACGTGAGATTACTATCCCAGATGAGCATCTTCTGAACCCCCTGGAAGAGCCCTCCCTCCCAGGTACATGATTCAGTACTGAAAACCTGTCTCTTGGCTATAAAAGTTGGCTCCCTTTCTGTCTCCTATGTGGGATCTGCCTGCCCTGCAGCAATAGGACAACTGTATACAATCTGTGCCAAAGATGTGTAAACTGTGTCAGGTAGTCTCTGTGTCAGGTAACTCTCTGGCTATAGGGAAGCAGTTTGCTGGAACCCAGCTGACCAGTCCTGAAAGAGCAGGTCCTCTTTAAAGAAAAGCAGAATCTCTTTAAGTGAAAACAGAAGCTGTGTGACTCAGATTTGGAGTGCATGAAAAAGGCAGCTTAGGAAACAAAGGGGTAGACCTGTACAGAAAGTTGGGAATAGAAAGAGTGCTGAGCAGTGAAGCTGAATAAAATGAGTGTAGAATAGTGGTGTAAAGATGAAAATCCAGGGGGGAGAAGTAAGTGAGGATGATGAAACCCACTGAAGAGAAAAATTGGATGAAAAACTAGGAGAACAGGGAACACTGGGGATTTATTTACTGATAGCAGTAGAGACTGTCACTCTGGAGGACAGATAAGAACTGTGTGGGTGAGAAGAGCTGTCTAAAGGAAGAGGGGAGGAGGAGAGGTTGTTCTTGAGGCTGTTTTGTGGCCAACAAATACTAATGTGTGACTGTACCAGCTCCTGAAGGCTGTGTCCACTTGGAATGTGACAATCTGTACTGCTGTCTGTTCCCTTTAGCTCAAGGGAGTGCTGTAATGTAGCTGAAACTCCTACTGCATTGATCCATCTGCATGTTTGCAGGATGATGTCTGTTGGGGATAGTTTTGCTTGCCTTTTCCTTTCAACAAGATTGAAATTTTTCTTTTAAAAGTTTTTAATTTTTACCTCTATTTTAACCATTCAGCTCTTAAACAGTTCCACTTTTGACCCTGGCTTTTGTGCACAAACTGTATCACACAGTTTTTAGATACATTACTGAAAAGTTTTATTCTTAGGCCTCATCTAATTCAGTGGAGAAGATGGATATGTTTGGGTCTTAGAAAATAACTGTGGAATGGAGGATGTAGTTATCTGCTGCACTGTTGTAGAAACAAAAGAATATTGCTTAATGAGAACCAGGAAAGAAAATGCTTGGGGAAAAAAGGTCCCTACGGATGGTAGCAAGAGGAGGTCTCCTGGCTGTTTCTGCTGCCACAGGCTTCTTCTCAGGTGCAAGCCTGAGACAAGACCCTTAAAACTTTCACTGTGTTTCATAAATGGTCACTAGTTGTAATGGCAGGTATTTCCAACCTCTGTTTCTGTGTACATGGTTTAGTTCTCCTCTGGAAAGCTGAGCATCTTCTTGCTTCAGACTGGCACTGAGAAGAGGAATTTGATTATATCTGTGAGACACTTGGATAAACCCCTTCTTAGAAGTTCAGTCCCTCTTCCCTTCTCCTTTCCTCCCTCACACCCAATTGATAAAGTTTATCTGCAGTCCAATATTTATCAAATGGTGTACAGGAAATAAGGTGAGAGAGGAGAAAAACAAACCATAACAAAGCAGTAGTTGTGCTGTGACTAGAACAAAGTGGGTGTAAGATAAGTACTGAGAAATACAGGGAAGCTCACATCTGGCTCAACTCTTGTGGTCACAGGAGACACAGCTGTTGTTCTGTGGTGGTTCTCAACATGTGGTGCCAGTGGTCCCCATGGGCCAACCCAAGCTCAGTGCGACAGTGCCTACAAGAACAGCAATGTGTCAGTGACTGTGGAGAAGGAGGGCAGACTCCGAGGAGTACAAGTCTGGAGAGTGCCAGCCACAAACAGATACAGGTGAGGATCAGTGTGTGATGGAGGGGCAGCCACCTTTAACTGCTTTTTGTTTGTGGAGTTTCAACAAGCACAGGTATGGGACTATCTGTACTGAGTGGGTGGAGGGGACAGTGAAGAAATAGGAGTGGTAGCTATAAGGATATATGTCTGAGCTACTGTGAAGCATGGGAGGGTGAGCAGTGACTTAGAAGAGATCAGAAGAGGAGTGAGAGTGGACATATGTGACTGCTGCCATCATCTCAATCCTGTAGTCTTGGACTTCTAGGGTGGGCTATACCAGCTCATGCTCTTTGCTCCTGCAGTCTCTGTTGCCAGTACTCCAGTGAGGATTGGTTTATCCTCTTGAGCAACCTACCTACATGGATCTCAGGCAAGCTGCTACAGCAGGGAAGTCTGTTCTGGAGAAATGTCTGTTTGGAAGTGAAGGCTGGGGAGACCTTGCAGATGGATTTACTTGGGGGATGAGACGTGTGAGAGTTGTTTCTTCAATTATTTACTATTTCTTGCAGGATTTCTGCCTATGGAGCAGCTGGGGGAAAAGGAGCCAAAAACCACAATAAGAGGTCCCACGGGGTCTTCATCTCAGCCACCTTCCACCTGGAGAAAGATGAGCTGCTGTACATCTTAGTGGGGCAGCAGGGGGAGGATGCCTGCCCTGGGGTGAGGGCCACCAAGCATGTGTGGGCAGAGACCTTGCAGATACTATTCAGTGGGTGGTTTGGGGGTTGGTGATAAAAGATAGAAATCCCAGAATCCAGCAATGAAATCCAGGCAGGAGACAGGAAAGAACCAATAAAAGAAGTTATAATCTCAATACAGATATAAAGAATACTGAAAAGAAAATCCCCAAATGCACAAACAAATATGAAGCCCACAGAAACTTTGCTTTAAGTGCCTGGTGCTTGAAATAAGTTCCTCATCAGCTTTCTTGTGCTTATTTTAAGCAGGAAGCTCGTAGGCGAGTGATGTGCTCCCTCTCTTGTTTTTCCACAGCCTAGGGTTTTTTCTGTCTGCCAGGATTTTCAGAAAATTTACTATTATTTATGGAAGCATCCAGCAGTGTTGTGGCTGCACTGTGTTACATACTCTCTAAGCTTAGAGACTAAAGTCTAAATCCAAAGCCTACTAAAACCAGTGAGAATCTTCCCACTAACTCCAGAGGCCCTTGGATTAGGTTTTTGTAATGACAAAAAAACACTCGTAAGAAATGGAAATTGGTGACATGAACACTTATATATGTGACCTCTGATGCAAGACCCAATGATCAGAAAGTCCTTTTGTCACTTAGGCTCAAAAACTACCTCTTTTCAGCATCAGCTTTTGATACTACCTTTTTCCAGAAATGTTATCTGTAAACCCTTGCCTGGGAAAAAAAGCTGTTTTTTCCCCACAGACTGGTGTATTTTGAGATGCATAAACTATTCCTGTAGGCATTTGAAATGACTGTTTACTTTCCCCACAGGATAATGATGTCTTACCCAGGTGCTGCAACAGACTCTAAACCCATCTTTTCTTCACTTCATATAGTACAAGTCATATCTATCTAAATGAAACATATATTTATGTGTCTGCAGTTCCCTTTTCAGTGCACTCTCTAGTCTTAGGTCATAATCTGAAAAGTTGTCCATTAATGCCTTGCATTTCATTATTTGTTCTCCAAATTGCAAATTATAGCCCACCACTAACTCTCTCCCCTTGGCAGGTACTACTGGAAAAATTGCAGTTAATTTTTCCTGCTTCCAAAGCCCAACCTTCTTTGGCTTTGGAAATCGTGATGAATCTGTGTGTTGGGTGACATGTTTGTTTTCCTTTCTCTGGAGAAGTTTTGCAGCTCCAAACCTTGATTCTCTCTCCTCAGATTTACCCCAGTTGCTTTTCCCTGGTCTTCAGCTACCTTGCCATCTTTTGTCCTCCTGTTTGAATTAACCAGACAAATTGCTCCACCAGCTAAGGAAGGCCATGCACCATCACTAACAGAATTGAGAAGGAGCTCTCCCTCTGTCATTTTCAGTCAGTCTCAGTCTCAGTCCTGGGATAAGATGCAATGGACACTAACTGGAACACATTCCACCTGGATGCGATGAAGAACTTCTTTACTGGGAGGGTGACTGAGGACTGGAACAGGTTTCCCAGAGAGATTGTAGAGTTTTCTTCTCTGGAGATAGTCAAAGGCCATCTGGACACAATCCTGAATTACATGCTCCAGGGAAGTCTGTTGAGCAGGGAGGTTGGACTAGAAGACCTCCAGTGGTCGCTTCCAACCTTCCCCGTTCTGTGATTCTGCAAGAACGAGAGGACACAGGCAGTAAGACTGGTGCAAGAATAGGAAATTTGGGTCTCCAAATTACTCTTCCAAGATGTGTCAATACATTATTCTTAAATATGTGTGGGTCACCTTTGTCTGCTTTATGTATTTATCTCCCTGAGAAATAAATAGTAAACACAGCAAGAAAGTTCTCAGAATTAATCCATAATCCAGATTTAAATGTTTTTGGTTATAAGAAGTTATAAATATGCAAAATAATAATTATGTGCAATTAATAATGAGTTGGGTTTTTTTTCTGCATGCATCTTTATTTTCATTTGCATTTGTGAGTTTGCAAATCAGAAGTTACAGACAGATCTATCCCTCAGCTGTCAGTCGTAGTAGAAAACGTCACTTTCTACAAAGATAATCTATATACTGGTTTATATATGTCTGCTATGCATGACAAACATTATGACATTATTATGCTGAAATACACAGACAACTCTCAAGAGTCAAGTTGTGACATCTGAGTCAATCTCTTGTCTCCTTGCAGGGCAATCCTGAAACGCAGAAGATCTGCTTAGGGGAGTCATCTCTCATTGAAGAAGATTACAAAAAAAAAAAGGACCTGAAGGAATGGGCTGGAGGAGGTGGGGGTGGAGGAGGAGCAACCTACATCTTTAGAGTAAGTAGGTTTTGCATCCTTTTGCATCCTGCCTGAGTAGTGTCCAGCAGAGCAACTAGCTCTCACTGTCGGTCATGGCATATGATAAATAGTTCTTTAAAAATAAATTATGAAAAAGAAATCTTCCTCTTCTGCTTCTCTCTCCCCCTCCTCTTTCTGTCTTTCTTTGGTTTTTGTCTTTTTAATTGTTTATCTCTTTTCATATCCTTGTTCATATTTATCACTGTCACTAGGCTAGCTGAACTGGTTCCTCAGTCTTTAACAGCTCAGATGTGGGAATTACACCAGGATCCCACTTTAATGCTGGCAGCTGTCCTAAAAAAAAAAGAATCCCGAAACCTTGATATTCAGCTAAACAGTTACTTTTGTACTCAGGAACATGATGTAAAATATTTTTGTCATGATACTATGAGACAAGCAGTAACATTGCCCTGGCCTTGGGCTATTCTTCTCTGGGATGCTTTCATGATCTTTGATGAGTTTGTGTGAGTTCACATATCCAAGGGATGTGAAGTTTTTCTGATGTTTGATGGGGGGTTTTCCAGCAGAAGGATGGGATTTTCGAACCTTTGCTCATCGCAGCAGGAGGAGGAGGAAAAGCCTACCTGAAGGCTCAGGACAGCTCCCTGGATGATGTACCCCTGGAGCAATTTGAGAACAGCACTGCAGTACCTGGAGTCAGTGGAAGGACGGGGGCAGCAGGTGAGACACTAAAATGGCACAAGGTCTAAATCAGAATCAGGTGGCTGAATAGACTCATTGTCCTGCAGGCATGAAGTGAAGCGCTCCTTTTTCGATCTTTTGGAATTTTTCTGTGGCGATAGTTGTTAGAAGCATGCTGCTAGTCCATAAGGGATGTCTTATACAGTGTGTCACATGATAAAAGAAAATGCACATGACAGGTGATGAGTGCTCCAGTAGAGGCAATTCCATAGGACTCCTCTCCTCTATGAACTGAACCAGAGAAAATGATGTTTGGGGGATGGAGCCCACTCCTTCACACTGTAACAATGGACTTTGAAGAGAAGACTTTTTCCTGTTACTCCACTTAAATCCTAACAACAACAATTATCTTATGGTAATTATACGAGAAATGGAAGCTTATTTATAATCTTGTGATGGCTGTGCCTAGAATCTATTCCTAAAAGACACAAAAAAAAATCTGGTGGTTGTTAATCTCCTGCTGTAGTAGGCTTACAGAGAGGCCACTAAACTGAGATGTAGAAATCCAATTTATTTTTATTATTTCCCTGAGGAACTCAGCATCTCACATGACTGACTGCCCTAACCAGTTATCCTGAAGGGGAGTGGTAGGCTCCTTATTTTCTTGATGCCACAAGAAATTGGTGCGTTGGTTTACACAGCACATACCACAGGCTGTGCATTAGAGATCCTCTTTTTTATTGCCCATGGCAGCAAGGAGCTTGTCTGTATATTCTTTTAAATTTAATGAAGGGTTTACCTTGAACTAGGCACTTAAGAAATTAATAAGGGCTACTCTCTGTCTCTCTACAAAGCATCTCTGCTTGTGCTTCCCTCACCTGTTCTTGTTTTCTTTTCTCACTCTGACTAAAGGTGGAGGTGGTGGCTGGCAAGATGAGAGTCTGCTTCCTCAGGCTGGGAAGTCCCTTCTGGAAGGTGGAGAAGGAGGTCAAGCTTGTCCCCAAGCACGAGCCAAGCTCCAGTGGACCACCTCTGGTGGTTTTGGTGGGGGAGGAGGAGCTTGTACTTCTGGGGGAGGAGGTGGAGGGTACAGAGGTAAGTCTCCTGGGGAGTAGTCATGATGACTAATTTTGTGTCCTTCAGAGCACCTGCAGGTCAGGGCTAGTGCTCTTAGTGCAGAGGACACTGCTGCAGGAGGTGAGGCACAGATAGTTCAAGCTAAACAATGTGAAACCCACCCTACTCTCTACCTTCTCTCTATAACTGTGGAAATCAAGGTTATAAAAGTGTTCCTATGTAATCTCATATTTGGAAGGTGTGATGAAACACCCCTTCACCCATTCCCAAGTTACTTATGGAAAATATTCCATTTCTTTTTTCTGTTCAAAACAAATACATTTTTACCTTGCTGAACTGAGACACCCACCTACATTAGATAAGGTCACTTCACTAACTTTGATACTGTCTGGGTCAAGTGAGGGTTTGACACTGTAGAATCCAGTATCACTGGAAGATTGCAGAGTGACCCCAGGTGATAATGGGAGTGAATGCAGCCCTTGAGACATGACATTTTTTCCAGCAAGCAGCACTGGTCAGCTGGCCATACTCTTCTCTCCCCAGGGGGGCATGCCTCTGATACTGATGATATCACAGCTGGTGGGCAGGATGGCATCTCTTTTGTGAACCCCATTGGAGAGATCTTCTTGCATCCCTTGGCAGGTACAATATGGTTTTTATTCTCATTTCTTTTCTTCCTCCTTTTTTCTTCTTCCTCTCTCTTTCTTCCCTCCTCCTTCCTCTTCTGTCTTTGCTTTTTTTTCATTCCATTAAAGCTTATTTCATGCTGCAGGTCAGATATTTAGCTGTGGTCATTTCTTTAAATATTTCCATAGTGCTCTGGGACCTTTTTTCTCTCAATCTCTAAACCAGGAGAGACACCAGTCATCATGTTCAACCACACATCCTCAGTCCCTACTCTTCCAGGTTAATTCACTTCAAGGCCTCTCTGTTTGCTTAAGGAACCAAATATCTTCTTCCCTACTGATCCCCACCAGGCTTCTGACATGTCCACACTGTGTTGGACTATCTGCTCTCCTGCAGAGAAGGAGAGAAGTTATAGGTACCTGCTGGGTTTTGCTTTGCTGTTTTTTTTACCTTACTGGAACAAGATAGGAAAAACTGAACTAAGCCCACCTGTGGTGTCTGATTCCTTGTTCAGCCATGGAGAGTCATGGTGAGGTGGAGGTTCAGATCTACCTGAACTGCAGCCACTGCCACTCAGACAACTGCAAGCGGGACCCTGACACCAACTTGCCAGTCTGCCAGTGTGAGATGGGGGCTGTGCTGGCCAACGACAATGTCACCTGCACTGGTAAGTTGAGAAGTTTTAGCGTCACTGGATAACATCTCTGTGCTTTATATCATCTCTCCCTCTGCCTTCTTTGGTGTTCAATTCCCAAGTTACAGCTAGTGGCTCCAGTGGACATGGTGTTGTGAGAAATGTCAGTCAAACATAGGACTGAGAAATCCTTGACCTTTGCTTACATGCTGAGCTGCATCTCTGCCACCATCTCCAACATTCACATTTGGATTAGGCAGGAGGTAAAATATCTGTCAAGAGACATAGTGTGAATTTCCTGAATGGGCTCAGTGTATCAGATATTTAAGCATAAATACCTCTCCAGGATAACGTACCACCTACTGCTGAGTTATTTAAGCCACAAATTACTTCCTTCCACAGCAGTTTCCCACTGTGCCTGTCAGCTGATGCTTGTACTCACAGTTACTTCCTCTCACAGTCTCTTGGAGCTCCAAAACATCAGGGCTGTAGAGATTTTGTAAGTAGTGATGTTACCCATTTATAGAAAACTGAAGAAAGGATAAGAAATCTGTGTTTTATCAGTTAGTGTTCTATCTTCACAATGATTTTTAAATTATTTAGGTATTTTTTCAACCTTCAGGGCTATAGGGGGATTTGCTGCAATTTTTGTAGGATGCTCTGATCATCTCTGTACTGTTTTCTGAAATATAAGCTACCTTCAGAGGGATGCTTTGCTTCTTGTTTTCTGATTAATGCACCTCTATTTTTATTCTTCCAGTGCCCCAGGGTCCTATACCAGAGGGACAGCTGCCTCTCCCCCTCCTCTTAGCTGTGGTGTCTGTGATTGTGGTGCTTGGAATGATCCTCACTTGTGGCAGCCTGTCTATCAGTAAGATATATTACTTCTTATCACCATTTGACATGGCTTTTCCCAATTAAATTAGACAAAAGAAGACCACCTGGCCATGTGCCACTGCTTTCAATACTTGGAGCCAAAGTGTTGTGGTCTCCCAAGTGGATTGGAGGAACAGGGAAAAAGAAGTGATAGAAAACATCACCACCCACAGTTAGGCACAAGCATAGTCCCAAGGGGTAAGGACTGCTCTTCCCCAGTATTTGCCTCAGAACAAAAGAGCTAGGAAAGCCTTCTTAGAAGGTGTTTCTGCAGCAGCCACTGCAATACAGGATGAAATCCCAATCTGTATTTAAATATATAATTCATTCCAGGAGATGGTTTGATTTTTGGGACTCTATGTCAGCCAGATGTCTTGTGGAGCACTCTTCCTCCGCCAGTGTACAAAGCAGCATAGGAAACCTAAGTTGTTCCCAGGTGATTAGGTGCCTGCAGGAACAAGACTGTTTGCATACCCAGCACTAAATCACTAAAGAGTGTGAAGAAGAGCATAATATTGGAGGCTAAAGACTCCAGACTATTTATAATTACGGGATTGGTGTTGTTCTGTTCTCTGTGGCCAGCATTACCTTTTCTATGCAGTTGTTGATTTTTTTTGTGCATTTTCATTTGTCTCTCCACCTGCAGTTTATCACCTGAAGAAGCAGCAGCTGGAAGGAGCCAGAGCACGACTGCAGAGCCCAGAATATAAACTGAGCAAAATCCGTACCTCAGTCATCATGACCGATTACAACCCCAACTACTGCTTTGCAGGGAAGGCTGCCACTCTGAGCGAGCTGAAGGAGATCCCACGGAAGAACATCTCTCTGCTTCGGTGAGAAAACAGGGGCCACATCTCTGACTAACTGCAAAGCACCTAGTCCAAGTCAGCCAAAATACAACAGATGTGATACTTGCTATGTTCTCTAAGATAATTTGGTTCCATAAAGTTCTCAAGTAGAAGTGTAAGATCATGAGTGTCCTGTTCCATGTTCCCAACCATTGCTATTTCACCTCTACTCTGATTGTGGCTTTGTTGCACTTGCCTCCTGGCAGTAGCTGCCTTCCAAATCTATAGCAGTATGTCTGTTTCAGCATTTCCTATCACAAGGAAATTTCCTGTCACAAGGAGATACATGCTGGGTTGCTCTTCAACTCCATACCATCCAGATGATACTGATCAAAGTTATATAAACTTCAGAAGGAAAAATTTTATCATTCTTATGTCTTACGCAATCTCCTGAAGACATCAGTCTGCAGCCACGTTTATTCAGTTGTTTTACATTTTTCTCTTGTCTTGCTGTTTCCATACTTGGTGATGGGCCCTAGGACTGAGCAGGCCTATTTTGTGTTCAGAACCTTCAAGGATCCAACCTCGCTATTCTAGTGGTAGTGACAGAAAATACTGATAAGTTATTTTCAAAAGTTTTGAGATGAAAACAAAACTCTGTTGTTGATTTGTCTTGGACTGGATGAAGAGAAGAACTTGGCCAACACTGGATCCAAGACATAAAGCATTTATTTCCTCTCTTATTTTCTTGCAGGGCACTAGGGCATGGTGCATTTGGTGAGGTTTATGAAGGGACCGTGGTCGGCATTGCAGGAGATCCCAACCCTCTACAAGTGGCTATCAAGGTCAGTATTCACAAATTTCTTATACAGCAATAATTACCCCTAAGAGCCATGTTATCGTATCACTATTCCAGCTGGAAATTCACATTGATCATATGCATAATGGCATATGCATATGTGTGATCGGGCTCACACACACTGCTGCATCCAGACATTATCAGCTTTGATTTGAGTGCTTTCTCCTAAGTTTTTCACATGATGTATTTAAAAAATTGTGTTGCTTCTCAGTTACTTCCCTTTATACCAAGAGCAGTGTTTTTCTACGCTATGTGAAATTTTCAGGTAGTCTCTTGATATTGCACAGCATTAAAGACGCTGCTGTAAATATATATTGCAATATCACACTAATTTCTCTATTATTAATGGCAAGAGGTGGCAGGCTGGTTTTCTCTGAAATTACTGCCATTGCCTCAGGATTTGTCAATTACTCAGCCCTGAAGTTAAGTATGCTCGTAGTCTGCTTCTGTCATTTTATAAGCTTGTTACTTAGAGAACCAAATCTACTTCTATGAGTTCAGTTCAAGAACATAGCCTTTGTTAATAAAAAGAATTTCATCCTGTCTTTCATGTAATGAATTTCCCAGTGCCACTGTACAATTGTGGATAAACACCCAGGATATTAGTAAGCAGTTGAAACTGCCCAACTCAGTTTCACTGTCCAGACTGGAAGAAGCACCAGAGCACAGTGGCAACCAGAAGGAGATCAGCATGTTGTTCATTTGTGTTAATCCAGTTCATCTGTATCAGCAGAAGATGCCATCCAAATCTTCTGGCAGGACAGCAAGCTATAGGGGCATGTGACACAAATGTTTAAATCAAGTGGCTGTATGTGTCATATGACATGCAAGCATGTGCTGCAAGGTGGACACAAAGAAGTAACAACTGAGAATAAATAACAACCATCATTTTAAAGAGCTTTCTAGGTCTCTAAGTCCCTACCTAATATTTTTCTTGATGTGTATTCTGAAGCTATTTTTGCTCCAGAAGTCTGCATAGAGTTCAATTCACACAAGAAAAATCTTCAAGTAAGTCAGTGGTTTCCTATTCTTACTTTAACTAGCAGATGGGTCACACGCAGTGCAATAAACTGGGCAGTGAAAGCATGAGCCCCGGCTCATCCTGAGGTCATTTACCTGTTATGTGCTCGTTCTTTTTTTTCTTTATTTTTTTCCTTTTTTCTCTGGAGATCATGCAAATATTCTCAATTCTTTGGTGGGATGGCCCTCACTGTCTTTACCTCTCAACAGACTCTGCCAGAAGTCTGCTCTGAGCAGGATGAGATGGATTTCCTGATGGAAGCGTTGATTATCAGGTACAGTTTAAGGGGTTTTTTAACTGATGGTGAGCAGGGGGAAAATGAGTAATGCAGGTAGTCATAGAATCATTTATCCCCTTGCTGGTGTTCAGAAAAGAAATTCAGTCTTACTTTTCCCCAGATGGCATTTTAGCAGTGAGACAGAGAAGAGAATCAGAAGGATAAGAAGGCTCATGGTTGAGAGAGAAATAGTTTAATAGGTAAAGAAAAATCTGTGTGAGCAAGCCAAGCAGCATTAAAGTATTCATTCCCTACTTCTCATGAGCAGGCATGTGTTCAGCCATCCCAGGAAAACAGGATTCCATCATGGACAGCAGCTACTTGGGAAGACAAATGCCAAACTCTGAACGACCCTTTCCCCTCCTTCTCCTTCTTTCATGCTCAGCTTTTATTGCTGAGCATGACACCATACAGTACGGGATGTCCCTTTGGTCAGCTGGAGCCAGCTGTCCTGGCTGTGTCCCCTCACAACCTCTTGTCCCCACAGCCTTCTCACTGCGGGGGAGGTGTGTGTGTGTGTGAAAAACCTTAATGCTGTGTAAGCACTGCTCAGCAGTAGCTGAAATATCAATGTGTTATCAACACTGTTTTGATGATGAATACGAAATATAGCACCATATGAGTTACTGTGAGGAAAATTATCCCACCCAAAAGTCATTACAACAATTTAACAAAGATTTCAGTTGCTTGGTTCTGCTGGTCCTGTTCAGAGGAGTAAGAAAGTAAAAGATTTTTGTACGGACATGTTCTGCATTTGATTTGATGTCTTTACAAGCTTGAGAGAACCTTTATAAGGTCCCATCTGCATGACCTTCTGACAGTGATTTATAAGATCTGTAAAACCTTCCTGAAAAAGATAACAGAGAGTCAGTCCTATTACCAACTGTACTTTAAATACTCCAGTCTTGGAATTTACTTCATTAGCAGAAATCCGTAACCTTAAAACAAAAGCAGAGTCAAGGACGACTTTAAAATGGTAGCATAGTCGGGGTCGATTGTAAGTATTCAGAATTTAGCCATTTCGAATTTGTGCAATGTGAAGATCCTCCTCTCATTGTCTGGCCCAGCTCATACTTAGATTCTGGGTTTCTGCTATTACAGCATGAATCCCATGATATAGTGCCACTCCCTACAGTCTGCAAGAACTTTGGTAGCTGAACAGGAGGTAACACTGATGTATGTTTCTTTAAAGAGCAATTTTAATCAATTAAGAAGTGCCTTGATTCACTTAGTAGCACATGACTCTTTTTCTTCCCCAACTTCCTTTCTATTTTTAGTTCCTTTATTATCTAGGTAATCATTATCTAAGGGAAGACGCTGCTGTCTAATGACTGAGTCTTACTGTGCTTTGTGACAACCCCAGCTTCCTTTTGTATAAAGCAGAATCACAAAGGCAGCTGCTGCAATAGGTATTAGCTGAGTCCCTCTGGCAGACTAAACACTGAACTGAGTCCCCCACCTAGACAGCACTATGTCTAGAATAACCAATGCTGAATTAAAATCCCTACCAGTCAGAACTTTGTTTCACAAATGGCAATGAAATTTGCATGCTTAACTTTCTTATCCCTCTCGTGTCACTCTCATCTTTCAATGTCTCCATTAAATTCTGTCTTCACAGACAGAGGGCTCTGCTTTGGCTTTAGGTTTTCATTCCTTCTGTTGAAGGCTTTTCATGGGCAAAGCCAGCCATAACCCTGTTCTTGGGGCCATCATAACCAGAGGCATTTTGATATGGCTGAAGTTTTTTTGGTAAACGCATCAGGATTTGCTTCAATCCAGATTGTCAAATCTCAAGGCACAATGAGAGTGTGATGGATATTGGCCAGGTACTAATGTTGTGTTTCTCTTCTGTGTGCTGTGACCTTGGCTTTCAGTAAGTTCAATCACCAAAACATTGTGCAGTGCATCGGTGTCAGCCTGCAGACACTGCCTCGCTTCATTCTGCTGGAGCTCATGGCTGGAGGAGACATGAAGAGCTTTCTTCGGCAGAACCGACCCAGGATGGTGAGAGAGCTTCCCTCCTAGGCTTGTGGTTGATTTTAGTATGGCTGCTTTTATGTTTTTATGAATTGGATAAAGACACTGAAGCCAAGCTAGGCTGTGTGTGTGTCCCAGCTGCCACAGACTTCCAGATACCTGTGTCTGTCTGCTTGATGCAAGCAGGTGTCAGTGGCACAAAATCAAAGCAGGGCCAGAAACTCCAGTTTATTGGTAACGGAGGAGAAAAGAGTAAAATCCTGTCCTGCCATTCCAGACTTCTCTGTCAATTAGACTACAAATTAATGGGCTTTCTTTCCTCAATACCTGCTTTGTTTTCAGTGTACTGAGATGGCATGTGAGGAGCTAAAGTTATAATCAGAATTCGTAGCACTAAGTCTTCAGCAGGTGTGCATTGGCACCATATGGAGAGGCACAAATTTATACTAGTTGAAGAGCTGAGCCTAATTTATTTGATATACCTCAGGCTTTGATTAGCAGTATAGTAATTTCTCCTCACCCTTCCTGAGAGCAATAAATAAGTTCCTAGAGAAAAACTGAGTAAATTCCCCTATGGGGAATTATATAAGGGGGTGAAAATAAGCAGGGCTCCTGGAAAAAGTCTTCTTTATTGTTCTTAGGGAAGTGCAGATGGTGAAGGCTTAGTACCAGTCCTGGAGTCCTGTGGTAAAGCATCCGTTTTTTGCATATTGCTCCTGATTGTAATCACTGTTCTTCTACCAGGACAGATAAACTGATGAGTGCTGATGTTGGTGTAAAGATGTGCACTTGTGCATCTTTACTCTCTCTCTTTCTGTCTCGAGTTCATGCGCTAGTTTCTGTCAATAATTTATTGACTCGCTCTTTAAAAGTGGGTGCTATTTTTTTTTCTCTTCCATCTCACCGTTTAAACCTGCTTGTCTTTTGATTTCACATAACACAGTAGGGAACAGTTCTCTCCCACCCTCTTTAACAGGCTATTCACACCAAGCCAAAAATCTCTTGCTAGCTTGCACTCATGTATGGTGCTCAAGAGAGGTGAAATCTCCTGAAAGTTTTGGGGATTAAATAAGAGTTTACTCATTTTCTAACTCTCTTCTTTGATCTGCTTTATGTTCCTCTTTGCTCCTGACTCATTTAACCCTTCCCCCATCCTGTATGTATGTCTCTCCCTTTCCCTTCTTCTGTCCCTCTCTGATTATACCCTGCCTGAAGTATATTCTTACACGCCACTATCCTCACCTTACAATTTCCTGTCCTTTTCCAGAATCAACCATCCACGCTAACAATGCAGGACCTGCTGAACATAGCTAGGGATATTGCCTGCGGCTGTAAATATCTGGAAGAGAATCACTTCATCCACAGGTAGGAGAAACAGTCTCTTCTGATGTGTCTCAAAGTGCATGAGGCTCATACACTTTCTATTTGCAGTGGATTAGACAGGACTAATTTCCCTGGGGGAGACAGATTATTTCCTCTACCAATATAGGTTTGTGCTTAGATGTCTGGGTGGATCTCCCTGTTTTTTGTTAGGAGTTAGGCTCTGAACTGTCCTTTGCACTCCTGGAGGGAGAGGAATGTTCTGTTCCAAGTGAGAGGATTTAAGTATTAATTTTTGGGTGCCTGCAATGTAAACACAGTTGAGATTAGCTCTGTAGTCCACTAGATGGTAGTGTCACTCTGTGTCAGCTGATAAGACAATAAGGTATTTATTTACTTTCTCATCTCCCTATCTTGACTTAAATGCTTTTCCTATTCCACCAGCACAGGACAGTCCATAATATTTGAGCCAAAGACTAGAGAAGGGTAAAGCAGGGATAACAGGAGATAAAAACACATCTCAGGCTTCTTTCCCAGCTCAGTGGCTGAACTGCTGCATGGTCTTGGGAAACACATATTTATCTCTTCAAACTCCATTTTTCTCATTCATTGAGCAAAAAAATGTTGATATAGTGTGCTTCAAATAAGAACAAAGTATTACAGAAGAAATAAAGAGTATAATTATCCTTTTTAAACTCCTGGTTGGGTATTGAAGTCCTTTGTTTTTGATTAATAATTGTTTCAGCTCATAATGTTCCCAGGCAGAGTGGGCAGCTGGATTCCTTACTGTGAAGTGCATGCTGGGTTCAGCCCTTGTGTGTAATGGAAAGGAGAGCCCTTGCACACCAGAGGGTCACCAACCAAGCCAAGGTGCAGCCTGGAGATGTGCAAGCAGGCAAATGACTCACCCACACGCACAGCCCGTGTTCCTACATGGGGGGCTGCACAGCACAGAGATGGGCAACAATCTGCAGGGGCTGGAGAAAGACAGAGAAACAATGGCAAGCAGCAGTTGGAGCAAGAAGCCATAAGGCTGAGATATGGTGATCTGTTATATGGTTTTATGATTAGAACACCTGAAACAGTTTTCATACTCATTTATATTGCAACAATAAGGAAGTTCCGGTGGAAAAGGGTTAGAGTTTTCTGTCAATAAAAAAGAGCAGTAAGAACATGTAGCAAGTTTTGGCTCTTGGATCTCTCAATAACTACATGAGAGGATCAGTATTCTAGTTGGAAAATTCTGAGTTAATCACCACAGCATATTTTTTTTAAGAATCCTTACTGTAATAGTAACAGCAGCATATCACTTTAAAAAAAATCTCTGGGTCAATCTTTGCACTGTTAGATCTCTAATATAAGCAACCTGGGAATGGATTCATTTAGTCTTAGCCAACAATTCAGTAAATCTGAACACAAGGAATTTCTCTCAGGTTTTGTATTAGTATTTGTTAGTGGTGTCAGCATTACTTAGAGTGGGTTGGGAAACGAAGGTTTTCATGGCAGATACCAGGAATCCTAGGGGTAGAAGGTAGTGTAGTGGGATTGTAGAGAGATCTCTACAGGGCAGGATTTGTCATCTAGGAGTTACAACTGATAATGGAAGAGAAAGTTGAACCTGACTTCCAAATCCTGTGAGATTTTTCAAGGTTGGCAATGCAAAGAAACATGTGAGTTGTTCGAGGAGCTTATTTTTCTTGGCAGTCAACAAGACGCCCACAGTGCTATGATTTTAATGAGTTTCTTTTCAGAATGCATATTTAAAATGAACAGAAATCTTTTAGCCTTGGCCACGAAGGCATCACTTCCATTTCTCACGTGCTAAACTTGAACACAGCAAACAGCTGCTTCCATATGGAGCTTTGCTTGATTCCAAGGGAGATATCCAGAAGTAACAAAGCAACAGATTACCAAATCTGGTTCTACATAACTTTTCAAGCAGTTTACTAAGACTGTCCAACAGCATCACATCTCTAACTGATGAGGACACTGCTGAGATGTCCCTCTTTAAAAAAATTAGAGCAAGAAAGAAATCTGTCATAATGTGGTTGAAACAAAAGAGGTTGGATTTGTTCCTCTTCTGACACTGATGCTGTTTTCTGCCTTTGTGAAAGAAGGTGTGAATGGGGAAAGCTTGGCAAATGCTAGGTAGAAGATATAACTCAAATGCAGTTTAAGAATTGTGGTTAATAAAAATGATAAGGTAACTGAAATTCTTTATTTTTTTAACAGGGCTCTTCTCATTTGTGTAAAGATTAATCAACTAAGACTTGCAGGACTGGGTCTAATACTTTTTCTTTATTCCTTTAAATACTTAAGAATTAGAATTAGAACTAATCCTTTAATTTTTTTTAAGAGATATAGCTGCAAGGAATTGCCTTTTGACCTGTACTGGAGCAGGACGAATAGCCAAAATTGGTGACTTTGGAATGGCCAGGGATATCTACAGGTAAGTGAAGGGCAATTTCAGTTCTGTGAGTAACTAAGTTGTATAATTTTGATCAGTTTGAGCTGTCTCATGATATGAGAAGCAGTGGAACCATCCATTAGGTGTCTGAATTTGGTGACCAATTACCTAGGTTGTGTTAACAGACTGTAAATTAACAGATCTCCGCTTAAGAACCAATCCACCTCAACTGTGGTCACAGGAAACTACAAACACTTGTGGACACTAAACCAAGCATAGGCAAATTTATTAGCTACTTGATCATAAATAATCTTTAATGCAAATTAAAATTTAAAAACTCCAGCAACCATAATTCTCACTTTATGATGTCAAGAAGACTTGCTGCATCAACACCCTGTGCAAAGCACTAGCAAGTTTGATGTCTTTAGCTGTGCACAAGAGCATCCTCAGTTCCATCTCAGTTGCAAAGAGGATATAAAATCCTGCTTCAATGCACTATTTGTGTTGATGACTTTTCCTTTTTCTCACTTGGCCCCCACTGTTACATGCAATCCCCAGCTGCTGTTACTGTGGTGATAAGATCTTTTCTATATTGAAGCCCTTTCAGGCTGTGTGATATTCTCTATGCATTTTTTTCTTTCCCAGAGCAAGTTACTACCGCAAGGGAGGAAGAGCCATGCTTCCTGTCAAGTGGATGCCACCAGAAGCTTTTCTAGAGGGCATTTTCACCTCCAAGACTGATACCTGGTAATAAATGTCCTTTAATCACTTCTGCTACTCACTGAAAGGCATTGAGAAACATACTGCTCAAGAAAAAAAGTGTGCTCAGCAGAAACCTTAAAAAATGTCAGGATTTCCCAGAAAAATACAAGAAGTCTTCCCACTGCATTCAGTAGAAGTATGGCTAAAGAATCCCAAATAAGAATTAAAAAGCCTAATGTAAATAGAGGTAATTAAAATTTAAAATTAAAATTTTCTCATAGATGTAGAGTATCATATAAAGCCAATTAAGAAGTGAAAAGCAAAAGCAAATTAGATTCTCATGAAGTCTCAGTTAAAAATCCAGATAAACATCATCAAATACTTCCCTTAGCCTTCAGAATCTTTGTTTCCATCAGTGACAGGGTCTGCTTACATACCTTGTAAATGACTCTCTCTGTACCACCCATGATTACTCTTTTGTATATTTTTCTTGCTGCATATAAAATGACAGCAGATTTATTCAGAAGTCCTTGCTGGTTGCTGAGGAAACAATATTTATGTATTGATTTCTCATGCAACTTGAGCTTTCTTTAAAATAAGCACCCCCTCAACAGTAGCACATTCATGCACAGGTGCTGGGGAATGGAAGCTTTCCAGCTGCTTAAGAATGCCTCTTTCTCTGTACAGTAGATCCTTCAATATGCTGTACTGAGACATTCCCTCAAATGCCACACTGACCCAGTTTCCTGAAGTTGTTAGTGATGCCGGAAGACAAGGGATTGCTTATCAGCGCCTAACTGTGACCAGCCAGCACTAAGTGTTTTGAAGGAAAGTGCTACAGTTCCTGTAATGGGCTATTATAAGTAACATGCTGTTATGACCCCATTATTATTAAGGTTCTTTGAAATACTTCTGCCCAAATGAAGGTGCAAATGAGACCATATGCCAGTTAATAGTAAGGGTTTTATTTGATGGTAAGTATGAGAGAGAGAGAGAAAGAAGTAGAAAATAGGTGGGGGAGGACAGAAAGAGTGACAGGGACAGAATAAGGAAAATATCACCACTCTGTGGATCCAATGAGGTTCCATTGATCCTCTCCAGCTGCTCTTCTTGGTGGTGAAGGTCCCCCCGCAAAGGTGTAGGATCCCAGGGGTTTACATCCCCTGAGCCAGGTGGCAATGCCCAGCCATGTCCCCTGGGGAGGGGGCAGTCTCTCACAGCACACTCTGGGTCTGTTCCATCACGTGCAGCCCTGTGGTGCAAGGCCCAGCACTTCGGGGGAGTCTTTGATGGATTGTGACTCCCCCTCAGCTGCCTCTCATGTGAGAGTCCCATGGATGTGCTCTGTGGGGTTGGGGGTTCCACACTGGGCTGGTTTGTGTAAAAGGGAGGATGGGTGTCCACTGCCCCTGAGCAGAGGTTACACCCAAAACCTTCTCCCCCTCGCCTTGTCTCAGGGGGGAGTCTGTGTAAACCTGCCTTCTGTGGGCTGCGGTCTGCCCTACCCCAAACCCAGCCAGGGAAGATCCTTGGCATGCGTCTGGGTTTGGCTCACATTCTTTCCTTTGTTTACTTGTTTGTTTCTCTCCGGGTCTGAGGTTGATGAAAGAATGGGTTTTCCCTTTATCTAATCTCAGTAGTTTGACTTACAGTCCAAAGTTCTTCAGGGGGGTTTCTGGAGTTGTAGCTTTTTAAAAACTTTATATCAGTGTTTGAGGCATGAATTATTTTCAGTCTCTGACACATGCATATACTGGAAATTACTTTGACCTTTGTAGCAAAAAGTGACTCTGAAAATTCTGACCCTGCTGATGTCCTGGCATAACTCTCTTGGCTTCCTTGTATCTGAGTCATACATAATTTCTAGTGGCACTAGCTATCTGACCTGTGGATGTAAAAAAGCACAACCATATCAGAAATGATGCTACCTTTCAGTTTCACTGGTGTCTCTTCCTTGTACTTGAGCATCTTGTTTTGAAACGCTGATTCAAATGTTAAGCAAACAATTGAAGGTTCCTGTCTGACCATCCAGGAACCACTCCGACAGTCACACTTGTACCACCTGAGCTGGGTGGAGGCCCTTTCACAGCTACACCCCCCACACTCACAGTCAGACCAGGTTTCCTTACCAGCTGGGCCCCGGGTTTCCCATAGTCGGAGCTCAGAGGTTGGTATCCTTAACGCAATTTAATCAAGATGCAACAACAAAGTAACAACTTGAACTGCTTCCTCTGAGGTGGGACCCCAAACAAGGGAAGCCTTGGGCTTTTATACCCTCACAGTCTAAGTGTGCCACAGTTTGGAGTCGTTGGCTCCTGCCATGTCTCTGAGTGTCGGTCACCTGGCAGTGCCACAGGTTCTCGTCCCCTTTGTTTTGCAGAGGGTCAGTGCCAGGTCACAGCCTCTTGCCTTGGGCTTCTGCCACCCAGAGCTCAACCTGCAGCCAAGTTACTGGCACCAAATGTATTCCTCAACACAAACATCTCAAGTTTTCCCAAGTAAGGCAAGAAACGTCCATGCCAGATCTAACAGTTCTTTTCAGTTAGACCATACACAGACAAGGGCACTCTGGCATTTCCTGCTCTAGTAATAATGAATGCAGCAGAAAGAACACCTTCAGAGTTGTTAAATATTTTGAAACCTCTGCAAAAGTTGTTTTGGAGCTTGAGCAAGGGTTTTGATTGATTGGGGTGTCTTTTTATGTAAACATGGACTCATAATCACACTAATTACACATTACTGTGGTTGAGCTGCAGCTTTGAAAGGTCATTGCTGTGGTGTTGCCTACACAGCTGCAAGCTAGGTTTGTGCAGCAAACAAATGAAACCTGATTGGTATTGTTGGCTGGTTTCTGACACAGGTCCTTTGGAGTGCTGCTTTGGGAGATTTTCTCTCTAGGCTACATGCCCTACCCTTGCAAAACCAATCAGGAGGTGCTGGAATTTGTCACCAGTGGTGGAAGAATGGATCCACCAAAAAACTGTCCAGGACCAGTGTAAGTATTTCCTATCTCTCACAAACCACGGTATAGTAGGTGTCAAACAAGTAAATAAAGATACCTCTAGTCAGGGAATGATGATTGCCCCCCCGTGTTAGGTGAGTATTGCTAAATGTCTCTTTTGCTACTGCCTCTCCTATACAGCTTAGAGCACTGTGGGATTTGCTCTAAGTAGTGGTTCCCTAATCAGACAGGATCCAGGGATACAGAAATTACATACCCACTTTTGCACTCCTCCTTTGGGCCATGAACCAACTGTGGTTCCTTGGACCCCTGATCACTTCATACTGAAACACTTTTTACAAAATAACCTTTCTTGACCAATGTTTTTTTTTTGTTTTTTTTTTTTTTTACTTATTTTAAGGTACCGGATCATGACACAGTGCTGGCAGCACAGCCCAGAGTATCGGCCAAACTTCTCTACCATCCTGGAAAGGATCAAGTATTGCACACAGGTAGTGGTCTTTGGTATCCAGGTGGATGATAATCCATGGAATGCCAACTATCCAAAGATATTAGCTTTAGTCCCTAAAGTAAGTGAAGGGTCCTGACAGACTGATATAATTACTTTACTAGGGTGGTGGTGCTGCTGGCTCTTTTCCAGCATCCATCCTCACTCCCCCATCTTCCACCCAGCCAAAATGAGCATACACTGTTCCTGTGCAAATGGATGCTTTTAGCTTTCAGCTTATTCAATAGCAAAATGTTCTTCACTTTGTGCTGGAAAAGTACTTAGATCTCTTTCAAGGTCCATATTCTGACCTTGCCTAATGTTGCTCAAAAGCCACAGCTGAATAGTTATGGAGTGGAGAGGGGGAATGAAATGGCACAGTGAGTTCACCGTCCAGTAGAATTTAATAGCTACAGGTCTGGATCCAACCTCTCGAGAGAAATTTTATACTAGAGGCCCTCAGGTTAGTCACTGATTTCAATGAAGCACAGCCTCTTCTCAAAGGAAGCATGTGAGTCTCAACAGCATGTGATACCCAGATGTAACACAGTACCTTGTATGATGTGCAAGAGTATTGCCCAAACCTGTGACAGTCAGTCTGAAGGCATAACAGATTCTTGTCTCTGTTTTTCAGGACCCTGATGTGATCAACACTGAGCTGCCCATGGAGTGTAGCCCCACACCAGAGGATGAAGGGAGTACAGTCATGCGCCCAAACATTTCCAGTGGGATAGTGCCAGTGCTGGTAAGCCCTTCTCTCACACCTCAGACAACACCTAAGACACTGGAATCCCACCATGCTGGGCACAAACTTGTACAGTGTCCTCAAGAGCTACTGGTGGAGAACCTGAGCAACCGGACTGCCCGAGGGCCCAGCCTGCCATGCCTCAGTGATTTCAACAATGGGTCGTGGTTCCAGCAGATCTCAAACCAGAAGCTGGAGCTCAGCAATCCATCTGCCCACAGAATTAAAAACAAAACAAAAAATCTTTGGAACCCAACCTATGGATCATGGGTGCTAGAGAATATCTGTCACTTCAGCCCCAGTTCCAAGTTCAATGCAAATCCAGAGCGGGAAGATTCAGGCTTTGATGGGAATTGCAGTTCTCCTAGCTCTCGGGCATCTCCACAATCTCCAAGTCGAAGTACCTGCCCTCACCTGGATATCAGTGGGATTGAACTGGTGAAACTCCAGACTTTCCCCTGTGGCAATGTAAATTATGCTTATGATGACCTGTGCTATAGTGCTGAGCACCAGCCATCAGCCTTAGCAGAGGTCAGAGCAGCTGTGCTAAGGAGCTCCAGTCTGCACAGAGAAGAAAAGCCTTTCTGTAAAACAGAGAAAACATCAAGAGAGAGGGACTCTGGTCTGTCTTTGTCAGATGACCTGAGTGTTACTCCAGTATAGTAGAAATGGTTCTTCCAAAGATCAGGGAATGTGGGTGTCTGAAAGGACTGCTTCCTGTTTCACTTACTTCCTCCACTTTAGTTCCTTCAGATGGGTGAACTTTTAACATCAGGAATGTTCTGCTTCCTCTGTCTACCTGCTGGATTCCCAGATTGTAAAAGACACTTGCATTTCTATCTCTGTCCTTCAAATGTGTTCCACTGAACCAGCTTAGAAGTGTAGAACAATGGCATTGCTTGTCTGATTCAGAATACAGTTCATAAGGAAAGAACTCCTCAATCTGCTCAGGTGAAAAGAAATGGACCTACCATCCAGCTGCAGTATTTGGATGGAAATAATGACCAACACAGGTTGTGCTTCTTTCTGAACCAAGAATCCAAAAATGTGTGCTGTTGGTTGCAAGAAGCAACCAACTTGCAAAGGCTGCTACATTCCCAAGAGCTTTTTAGTTCTGGTGAATTACTAATGCTTATGCACTAAGGGAATTTAAAAAAAAATAGCAGCCACATTTGCATCTGTTTTATTAGTAGACCTTGTGGAAGCTATTGCTCAAATTGGAAGCAGTAGGAAGAACAAAAAGAAATCAGGCTCCTCTGAGCATGTGCTTTGTAAACAAGCAATGAAGAGGAAAAAACATTTACCATTAAAAAAGCAGTAGCTGGTGGAGCTGATAGTATTCCTTTGAATAGTGAAGGAAATGTCCTGCTTGCCTCATGGTGTTGCTTTCCTCACAGCTCCTGGCATAGAAGGGGCAGGTGGTTTTTCAAGGAAGGGTGAGCTGCATGGCATGATGAGAAATGGACTGTCTTTATCTTTTAATGGACTTTACTTAAGATGAACTTCATTTTTGTAAGTATTTTGATATTCAGCATTAATTCCCTGTGCTATGTTGGTAAGCACTAAGCTGAGTTCTTGGGTAACTGTCTAGCATTTGATGTGCTGGAGTTCTTGGTTTTAATACTCTGAGGTAGAAAGTAATGCAAAGGAGAGGAATAGTGAAGGAAAATCTAATGTAAACCCTACTTCAGCTGTTCTTTATACAGGAAGGTAGAATAGCTCAGCCATTTGAGAAAGCTAAAACCATGACTTTTATAAGGTTATAATTGTTCTTTGCCTTTCAAATGCACAGACTTGCTGGTAAAAGTAGTTGTTTGTTTCCAAAACAGCTCATTTCTAAGGCTTTCTTCAGTTGTTTAGCATCTAAATGGATGTTTATGGATTAAAGTTGCAAAATAAGGAGACTGAAAAGGCAAATAGTTTGGATGGAGTCTGAACAGTCTTGGAAGCATTCTGTCCTTGTACTACTCCTGAATGTCACACTATCAACCTACAGTGGCAAATTACGTGCTGTCTTTGTGTGTAATCAAGCTGTGTATACATAGACGCCAGTTGTAGACTTCCCTGGCTCCTTTCTGAGGCAAGAGGTTCTCTGGTACATGCTTTGTGCTTCATGATCAGCTGCATGTACAGTCTGAAGGTGCAGGCCAGCAGCAAGGATTTGCTTTGACTTCCTGTCCTTTACATCAGTCAGGGTGGACACAACTGAGTTGTGGTAAAGAAAAGCACAGAGTGAAGAGTCCGAATCCATCCTCAGTGAAAGGCATCTTCAGCACAGGTTTATGCTTTGTTGGTCTCACTTGAAATCTGTTCCATGCTTTCTATAGTTGTCAGTCTTTGACTTTAGAATGGACAGTTTTGTAGAATGTCATTTCAAAGCATACAAATATCGTAAGACCAGGTGTCAAGAGGATGGGAGCAGACTCATTTCAGTGGTACCCAGCAACAGGACAAGGGGTAACAGGCACAAACTGAAACACAGGACATTCCACCTGAGTATGAGAAAAAAACCTTGTTTACTTTGAGGGTGGCAGAGCACTGAAACAGGTAGCCCAGAGAGGCTGTGGAATCTCCTTCTCCAGAGACACTCAAAACCCACCCAGACATGATCCTGTGCAACCTGCTGTAGGTGAGCCTGCTTTAAAAGGGAGGTTCGACTAGATTATCTTTGGAGGTCCCTTTTCACACCAGGCCTTCTGTGATTTCCAGACACAAAAGGTGATTCTTTCAGCAAAGACCCATATGGTGTGAAAGTAGTTCCAAATCCATTGTGTTGTAAAATGACAGATGGTCAGAAGAGAGGGGTCCCTCTGTGTGGGGCAAATTTCAGTAGTAGTGTGGGGACTGAGGGGTTTAACGACCAAGGAGATGGATGACCTTGCCTCATGCCCTTCTTCCCATTTCACCTTTGCTTTAGCTCTCTAGCTTCTCTCACATTCAGCTCATTACCTGTCCTGTCTTACATCCACAAGTTGTTACAGTCCAGTTAGATGAGTCAGAAAAGCCCATTTAGCAGGAAATTTTTCTTTCCTCTTGCAAAAGCTAACATTTTTGGTCATGTTTTAGATCAGCCACCTCTGGAACATGCTAATCAAAAATAAATGCATTTACTTTTAGCTAATGGGAAATTCATCAGTTTATCCTTAACTTTCAGATTGTATTACTCTTATGGTTCATGCATTAGTAGTTTTTTTCCCCAAAGGTGATCTATCAAACTTTCCAGCAGTTGTGACTTGGTGCCAGCAACTTGGCCCCTTCCAAGAGAATACGAGATAAGGCCACAGCAGAGTGCAGTGATCCTCGTTCAGCTGCAGCAGAGGTGATGCCAGCTTGTTCTTCAGCCCTTGTCTGTCCTGAGCAGAGCACTGGTGGTTATGGCCATGCTTTTGCAGGCCTATTATGAATCTGCTTTCAATTCCCCTTAGCCATTAGCAGGCGCTGGAAACTGGTGGCAAGAGGAGTGAAATACTGGGTTGTTCAGTAGCCATGTAAGTTAATTACACCACCTTCTCTTCCCAAAGACTTTTAATGAAGTAGCAGACACAAGAGAGTTCTTCATATTTTTAACATGGAAATGATTACACAATACCCCTGGATTCCAGCGAGAAGCAGGAGGATCCCTACTGTTCAGATAGTTACCCAGCCTGAGCTACCACTGCTTTCCCCCTTTGTAACACTTGCCTTACCATCATTCACAAATTTAGAAAGGCCAGTAGTGATAAAACCAGGGAAGACATTGAAAAGTAAGTAAGAGGAAAGCACAGTTCTATTACCAGTGCCATGGGCAGTCTTGGCTGCAGCTATGCCTTCACTTTATAAACAAAGTGCAGAATTGTCCACCACATTGGACAAATACCTGTTTGTACTGAATAGCTGCATCAAGGTACTCATTTACACAGAGCACACAGACCAAGCTGCTCTGAGACTGAACAGAATTCCATCCTGACCAGGATCTTATCCCTAAGAGTGATCAAGAGTGGGGTGATGAAGAGCAGCTGTAAGAGTAGGGTAAGCATGTATTGATTATTTATTTCCGAGACAGACTTTGATGGTTTACAACAGCATTAGCTCACGGCTGTACTGAGCCAGATGCAATCCCTCCTAACAGAACAACCCATGGAGCTGCAGGTACCCAATGGGCACTAAATGAAAGAGCTGGGAATTTTAAAAGAATCTGCATTAGCAGCCTCAATTTTGTACAAGCTCTTAACTCTCTTAAATGGAATGATTTTCTGTCAGCATATTGCCATGAATCTTTGACCTGTAATAGTCTTTTTTTAGATGCTGTTTAAAAACCCTCACAGATAATGAATTTTTAATTAATATCCTGGGGGAAATAATGTTAATATTGCTCCTGTTGTGATGCTGAGTGCTACATTCTGTCCAAACCATTTTATGTCAAAAGAAAAAATAATAATTGCAGTGATACACACTACAACCTTCAGTTCTTCACTTCTGAGACTGAAACTTACTAGTTTGTATAATCAGAGATTTCATAGTGCTCAACTGCTACCATTGCAAAATATAACTTGCTTGAAACCGCTTTTTAAGGAGACATTTTTAGTGCATAACCAATGAGTTAAACTTATAGTGTCAAAATTAGATTACTTTGGCAACTGGAAGCCAAAACCCGATTTTGCTTCCTAGACAAATGACATGAGCTGGAGATCTGGGATTAATTCTATCCTATAATCCATGTGAAAAGTCTTCCAACACTTCCCTACTGCAGAATCAGCCATTTATAGGGTTAGAAATTGCTCTTCCTGATAGGTGTCTTTTATCAAATTGGTTTTGTAATTGTGTGTATACAGTTGTTTTTTGACTGTGTTTAGCATTAATACTTTATGTTGCTTCATACAACCTCATATTTTAAAGAAGGGACTGATTAACAAAAGATGAAACAATAATGGAAATTTCAACTTGTCTTTCTCTGCTTTCTTTTCACATTTGTTGAAAAGCTTCTTGCTTCTGATTGCTTTGTTATCCTTTCTCTCCTTAACATAAGTGCTTTGCATCTTCATTTTTTCCTTTAAACAAACAGAATTTTTAATTGCACAGATTTAAAGTGTCCCCCCTCATATCAACCCTTTTCCTGAGCTAAATTCCCAGATAATTTGCCCATGGGCTGGTATGCACTAAGGAAGCTTTCCAAGGCTGATAAAATAGTTATGGGCTTTTGTAAGTGTAACTTATTCCACCTCCAAAACACTCCCCCACCTTCCTGAAAGAGAAGAAAATGCTGCTGCTGGGAATACTGTTTCCCCCACTGTATTTGCATCTCCACAGCTGTGTCAGCCAGAGGCCACACCGCCTTAGAAACTGCCTTGAGCTGTGTGGGGCAGTTTCTCCTGCAGGCATGGCTGTGCTCTCCCTCCTGGCTGTCCACCCTTTTCAATCCCACGCAGACACCTTAGTGATGCCATGCCTAACATCTTCCCATCACATCACATGACTTTTCCATTTATGTGAATAGGTTTTGATTTGTCATTACCTCTGACCATGGCAGCACTTCTGCCAACTTACCTTTCTGGGTGACTACTGTACATAAGTAGATGTCACGCCTGCTTCTATGCAATTTAAAGCTAGACAAGTGTATACTTCTATATTTGCAACACAAAATAAAGAGACAGTAATGGTGGTTATTTGTTTCCCTCTCTTCTAAGTACTCTTTGCACGCAGGTAAGACTGCACTCTCTCTTGCTGAGAAGTGCTGCCAGTACTAAAATGCTGAGTGCTTCTTCCATGTGTCCACACCAAACTGCCCAGAGGAACAGTTAAGTGCTCTGAGTCTGACAAGTGTCTCTGGAGGCACATTTTGTTTATATGCTGTAGGCTATTCACTGAGATTTCAGAGACAGAGCTTACCTTGAAGGAAGCTGACAAGCTTTGTGTGAATCAGGTTCTAATGGTAACATACATACAATAGGTTTTGGAACCAAGCTCCACCATTTGGCTTCTGGATGTCTCAGAACTGATTTTGCTTTAGAAAGTACCAGATCCTAAAGACTAACATCAAAAGAAACACTGAAATATATTGTTTTTCTCCCATCCCTAAGGAAATTCTTGAAGAAAAGATATTATTCTCACATGACCAAATCACAGCAGATGTCTTTTTCCCTTCAGTCTCATTTATTTAGTAGCATACACACTTCAGAGTAACAAACACTCATCCAATACAGTCAATGTCAGCATTGCATTGTAGTGTTCAGAACGGATGCATGTAGATGATACAGGCCATTTGATCTCAGTACCTTAAGAATAACAAATAATAACAACAGCAATAAAAAAAGTAGCAAAAGCCCTCTGAGATACATAATGGTTTGGTCCAACTCCCAGTGAAATCTTTCTCTTTAACAATCAGATGTTAAGTGAATTTCTCCCTGTACAAAATTTAGAGGGATTTAATTTTTTACCACCTTTGTTAAATTTCAGCCGAATTTATATTCCTGTGGGGCCTCAACACCCATAATTTTTAAGCTTATCCAATCTATCTCTGTGCATTTCTTTCTATATTGCACCTTTCTCCAAAGAATCTCACAGCAGCTTGCAGGCAATAATGAAGGACAGCCTCACATCATTCCTGCGAGGTAAGTAGGTCTATTCCCATCTATAAAATTGGAACAAAACAATGCCTAGGATAGTTGTCCAGGGCCAAAAAACCAAGTCAGTAATGAAGTTGAGGGAGAGAAGTCCTAGTTCTACTTCTCAATTCACACAGCATGCAGCAGCTACAGCACTGCTCCATCTACCTAGTGAGTTTAAAGACCTTGGAGCCTAAGCCAGAGGTCATCTGTTTAGCACCAAAGTACCTCTAGGCCAGCATCTCTGACCCTGCTGTGGAATCACACCTGCTCAGTGTCTCCAGAGTGAGGCACTATTTCTGCAGATACAATAATGAACAACATTCCAGACTTGCATGTGAGCAAACTCCTTGGTTACCATGCATCAGCTCCTCCTGTGTTACGTGCCTGTGCACATGCATCATGTTGACTCTCTGATAAATACAAGCTTATTCAAGACAACTTACCCCATAGTGAAAGAAGGCCATGCTGCTTCCTCACACTAGCAAGTGCATGTCCACAGAGAGGTGCTCTGGGCACCTGTCTCATCCGATGAGAAACAAGGAATCTAAAACTTACCCTGGAGCAGTTTGCTCCTTAGCTCACAGCCTCAGCTCCTTTGAGCTCCATTGCTCAGCTGAAGTCCTACACTTGCAGTTTGCTATGAAAAGCTGCCTCCTCTTCTTTCCCATAACAGCAACAGATGGTTGTGATTTCTTCCTTTCTAATTCCCTAGCAAGACAAAGAGCCCTTTCAAAACTAACTTGCTAAAACTATACATCATCTAGAATGAGTTTCCAGATCAGTGTCTGCTATAGCAGAGATTTTGCCTTTTCTCTGACCTTTCCAGCTACTGCAGTGGAACAGAGCTTCTCCAAGTTTTCCCCCATGACCATGTACTGCAAACCATCCAGGAGCTACCAGGAGCTGTGGTTTTTTTTAAGCAACCAGTACCACATTGCTTCCAGTTCTCCTTTAGAACTGGACAGTCATTCTAAAAATTTGTCTTAAAATCTCAACTGACATTTGAGCACCAACCTCTACTGTTTAGATATCCCCTCCAGAAAAGAGATTACATTGGTGCAAAAAGCTTTACATAAGCAGGGAAGAAAGAAATTTAAATCTGAAGATTAATTAGGCAAACCACTAAATGAATTCGGTCTTAACAATCTTACTTCTTACTTTTATAATTCTTTTTAATTATGGTAGGACAGCTTGCAATTGTAGTCTCATAAAAAAGGCAATGTCATTAAAGTCCTGCCTGTGAGACCTATTTACTTGCTATTGTCCTTAAGCACTGCTATTCTCTTTAGGCACTGCTATCCAGTGGCTTACCTGCTGGCTGCAGAAAAGGAGAAGTACTTTTTTTTAAAACTGTATGGAATTCACTGTGGATTCATTTATCATCTCATAGCAGTTCAAAAGTTAGGAGGCATCTGGAATGATATAATCTGTGCTCACTGTCACTTCAAAACAACCTAATGTAAATACTGTGAAAATTCAAGTGAAAAATTCATTAACATACTATCATAAATATAAAACAGAGAGACTCTGGGAGGCCAGATAAATTCAGAATTTATCTGAATTTGCATTGAACTGCAAAAGTAACTTCCAGGTTCAGACAACTTCTGGTTTAAGATGAAATATTTCCACACGTCATTACTGCCTACAGGATACCTACTCTATATCATCTAACTTTTACATCACAGCTGAACTTCAGTTTTCAACACTCCTGCTTTGTTTAGAGGTGATGAAAAGGTAACTAAATTTAACTGGTCTTTTAGTACACTAGTGTGTTACCCAAAGTAGCTCCTTTTAGAAATTATTTTAGCTCTCTAATTACAAATATTACAGATTTCATTCCAGATCTGGACTCCATAGAGGGTTTTTTTGCTCAGGATAACAATTATTACTGAAACAGCAGTTTCCCAAATGTGAAATCACCTGCATATTTGCAAAGTTCTCAGAATCTCTCCTGAGCACAGGACACCAGCAAAAGACAGGAATTTCTGATTAATGTGCATTACTACCTTTAGATGCTGAAAGGGTTTAACCATCAACTGGTAATGTAAGTCTTACCTGCATTGTGAAAACTGCATCACCACATCATTGATGTTAAAACCCGGAACAGGAGTGAACGTGTGACTAATGACAGTACTTATACTGCCAGTATTTAAAAAACTGCTCCAGTGACTAGAGGCAACCAGTGGAGAAGGTATGTGAAGCCATCGCAAGAAAACAATTCAATCTTTCTGGATTTTAATCTAAAAACTGAATTTTCTGTGGCTGTGGCTGAACCACAGCAAAAGATCACCCTGTGATTCCAGATGGGGACTGGAGGATGTAAAATATTGACATTCCTTCACCCAAACTGCCTGGAGTTGACAGCTGATACTTTGGAGGAAGGATGCCTGAGAATTATCTCATCATTGGGTAACTGTGAATGCAGAAACGTTACCTTCCTGATTGCTGTGCCAGTTTATACACTTAAGTGGCAGCATCTCATTTGAGAACAGGAACATGGCCAAGAAGTTAGGTGCATCAGGAGAGTCAAACCACGATCTTAAGAGATCACACTGGTTGCTGACTACTAGTGTATGCCTGTGTCTAGGAGTTTTATCTTTAAAAATAAACAAGCCTTGGGAAAAAACTTAGTTCCCTGACCAGCTTGTGAAAGATCATTAGTGATTTTCAGAGCTGCAGTTCAGCTGCAAGAGGCCAAACTTTCCAAGTTAGTAACATTTCCAACAGCCCATCCAGTCAGAAAGTCAAAAGTTTTTGGAGACGATAGGCTGCTATTCTCTCCCTAGAGAATTTGTAATCTCCTGAGTGGCTACAGAAAAAGCCAAGGCTGTTCTTGGATAGAAGCAAGGCTAGGGTAGGGTAGAGGAGGAATGGTCAACAGCAGTTAGCCACATCAAGCCACTACAAACTGCTGTCTCTCTCTGCTCCCAGTTTCTTGTGATTATCACCCATGTGCACCTTTATGTTCACACTGTAACATAATGCAGCAGAAGCTTTTGGTCCAACCTATAGTGTACATAGGAGCAAGAGGACTTGGAATTAGAGAGGAAGAAAACCAATCTGGTTTCAAAACTATGCAGTTCCCTGAAAACTTGTTTTTCCTGCCCTGAGTTTCCAAGCATTTGCCCTGGTTCACTAGCAAGTAATCTGGAGTCCCATTTTGCTGGAAATCAGAATCATTCTGGTTTATCACACAGACTCATGCTGGTGTGATTCCCGAGTATGGAGGTCTTCGCTCTCTGAGGACCAGTCTCAAGTTCATCTGGTGCAACACAGACCAAGCTGGAGTGATTTATTTAGGTTCATAGAGGGCTGATGCAAAGTAACTTTGATCACTGACTGCTGGGTTCTGGATGCAGCTCCCTCTGCACTGATGACCTCAGGAGTTTGGAGTTAAAGGTTTCCTTCTCACTGACTTTCCTTCTACTTCAGTAAAGCAGAAAGTTACAGAGAAGCCCTGCAAATTTTGTGCCTTTCTCAACTCATCTTTCAGTGATGCTTTCCAAGATGCCAATCAAATTGTCCAATCCCAACAAGTACCCATCCTCCCTGTTGCCTTCTTGCCAGGGAATCCTGTGATCCAGTGTCTGCCCATCAGGAAGAAGGGTAGTCTTTCCAAAATCAATCAGCCACACATTGGCATTCCCACTGCCATCATGTACAAAAAGTAGTGAACTTCCTACAACCTGGAACACAGATTGAGACAATGTGATTAAAAATACATCTTCAGCCCTTCTCCATCACTTAACACTTCCTGCTAAGAAGATGATCTCCTCAGCCCACCTGTCACCCAACAGACTTCTGGGCTGCACTTACACATTAATGATTTACATGCTCCATTTGTATAACCATATCAATCAGTATGGTATAAATGAGCATGTAGATAAGAAATGAGACTCAGTAGAAAACAGGAAGAAAAGCAATTCTTGTCTTACTTAGCATCAGGTCTCAATTTGAGCAATCCAGCAAAGGCCAGTAACTCCTTTCAAAGAAAGATCCTGACCCATGATTAACAAAAATATCTCTACTGATAAGATAACATCAACAAGGTAAAACAAAATGTCTAATCTCAAAATCTTGAGCTATTAACAAGCAGAAGTTACAATGCTAATGATGCCTTCTGCACAGCAAAGCACACAGAGAACATACACAGCAGAATTAAATGGTATTTCAACATAAATCCATTATAACTAATACCGTCTTCATTGTCAAACTACAACTGAATGCTACTGTACTGCTACTGTACCAAATACAAGCTTCCATGTTACCATTCCCCTGTAAATATTCCCACTGGAGCATGCCAAGATTAAGGAAACCATAGGAAACTGGTATTAATGAACTATTTCATGCAGTGACCCAGAGCGGGGATGCCATAAAGATAGGAGGATTTATTATTCCTCTACTAGTTTCATCTCCTGTATCATTGTGATGGAGGCTTTGTGGTATCTGTGTTGTCAACATGCTTTAGCTTTCCTCTACAAACCCCCTTCTACTCATGCAGCAGGCTGTTCTGAAGTACACGTGAATGACCAAATGAAGAAACAAAGCACCTCCACAGCTTTCCACTCACTGCTCACCTCATGTCGCTTGAAGAAGTCTGAGGATTCAAGAATGACATTAATTTCCTGCAGACGCTTGAGGTATTTTTTCTGGAGGAAGAAGAGAAAAAATCCCAAACCA
Organism: Erpornis zantholeuca; assembly: GCA_013400515.1. Lineage (NCBI taxonomy): Eukaryota > Metazoa > Chordata > Aves > Passeriformes > Timaliidae > Erpornis > Erpornis zantholeuca. The sequence goes on along the minus strand of VZTN01002641.1, from coordinate 104,547 downwards.
ACCCATAAACATTTAATTGAAAACTGAATAAAGATAATCTGTTTACAAGACTCAGTGTAACGAAGAGACCATATTCATTTTAGGCTAGAGGTCCTTCAAAACAACAGGTTCATCATCTGAAAGTCAATCTGAAAATACACTACAAGCTTTCATAGTGAATTAACAGACTGGAGTTCATCTGCTGCATGTGTTACACCAAGCATATTTATCTGTCTTGATTTGGATGTCAAGAGACTTTCTGCAACAATTTTTTTTCTTTTTAATAAAAAAGTTTTAAGGAATTAAAAATCTTCCCGTTCCCCAAAGTGAAAAGGAAGTCATTGTGTTAGAAAGACAAGGAGCTCCAACCATGGTGGGGGCACAGGGGGGATAAAAAGAATTAAGGCCTAATGTATAAAGCTCTAGTGCAGATTTTTAATGCTGCCCTGAGCTACCAAGCACACTCCTCCTGAAGGGTTAATGTGCCTTCATAATGGCTTCCACACTGCAGCAAAACATTACAGCATCCTTTGAAGTTCCAAAGACAAGAGATGTGTTATGCCATCTACCACATGCCTGCTGTGCTACCCATGAATTAGCACACAGGAATTCCTCTGAGATGAGTTTCACACATGGGAGCACAGCTAGTCACCAATCTCACTTCCTGCCTCCACGCTCTGATTTTATCCTCTCCAGACTGAATTCCCAAACCACAAGTTTTCCTGCCAACACAATCCTTCCTTAGATATCACCCATCTAATGCATCTAACACCCATGGTTGAAGCTGATGGCAAGCCATAAGTTAGTTAGTTTGAATGACATGTTGACAGCACGAGGCATTTGGAGTCAACTCACGGCAAGAACTGACATAACTGGTCTCAGTCAACTTCTCCCAACCCACCAAGTCCCCAAATCCACCCCATCTCCTAAGAGCAACTGGAAGTCAAAACCACTTACTTCCTTGGTAGTCTAATTCATATTTCATGAACCAAAGAAAGCATGGCCCTGAAACAAGTGCATTGGTCCAAGATCAGTGCACCTGAAGAGCTCAGACTCACCAGAATAGTTGTGTTGCCCTCAATGAATTCCACAAAAACCTGTAGAACTTGCTCCTGTGTCTTCGTAGTTTTGAAGTTTGTGTTACATGTTCCATCTGCCTTCTGCACAAAACCACACATAGAGATTATTTATACTGCACCCACAGCATTCCCCTCATCTGTCAATCCTCTTGAACCAGCAACAGCTCAGCCCTTGCTAACCAGATGAAAGTAAGTAGTTGAACAGGAAGAGAACAGATAAACCAAGCAAGAAGAAGAGAAGAGATACAAAAGCTGATTGGATAACTTTAAATGGCACTGGCAGCTCATTTCCCGTTGAGTACAAGTTTAAAAAAAACCCCACAGTATTACCAGCTTGCAGGAGAGTTTTCTCACGTCAGTGCTAGCAGTGCAAAGTTCAGAGACCTCTTTGGTTGTACTCTTGTCTAGCTAGTAAAACCACGGCTGAGAATGTAAAGGAACATTTCCAAACCAAATTTTACTAGTCCTTTTAGTCTGAGGGTTTCTTTTGGGTTTTGGTGAGGATTTTTGGGGGGGTTTTTTGTTGGTGGTAGTTGTTTTTGTTGTTCTGTTTTTCAATGGGAAGTCAAAAAACCACAGTTAGGATTCAGTTCCAAATATGCCTTTGAACATATAATATGACCCAGAAGTCACAGAAGAGAAATCTTGTAGACAGAAATAACTTGGGATTCACAATGCTAGCAGTGACAAAGCAGGTGGGTGAATTTTGGCAAAGGACAGTGCAGGCATGCTTGTTCCAAGTGCGTCCTAGAGAAATTCAGAGTATTTTTGTGCTAGCAGTAAGATTCAGTACAGAAGTACACTGCTACTGAAAAAAAAGAGTATTTTTACGTGCTTCTGGAGCTACAAGTAAATAAGAGCAGCGCGTGAATTGGAGGTATCTGTAAATATAGAATATACGAACATGAATGTCTCCAAGAGCATCCCTGTTGCTTCATGAAACACAAATAGGAGATTTTAGGATGTGCATGTAAAATACAGCAATTATTACAGTTGGTAACAAAAATCTACTAAAAGCCTGCAGGATTATCAAACTGTTTTCCTCTCCATTGCATCAGTCCAATGCCTCATTTTCATTATGAGTAAATCAGCAGGTCAATAAAATATGTTCTCTCCTGCATGTTAAGTCACTGCAGCAAAATGACAAATTCAGGTCCAGTCTCAGCAGGTGAAACACTATTTATTCCACAGCTGAAGTTGGTTTCTAATGTACACATGAAAAAAATTTAATAACATTAAAACTCCAGATCGCTCATGCAAAAGAATTTTATTCCAAGGCTGTGGGACAGATACAAGCGCAGTATGTCAGCCTGATGAGATGTGCAAGTCATGCCAGATCAGTTCAGCAGGTAGGCAGTGAAAGTTAGAAGCCATCTGATCTGATGGGTGATAATACTCAATAGCACATAGAAATTTGGGACTTCATCTTGTACCTCTTCACTGGAGTAAAGTTGTTTTAAAAATAATTTCTCCCTATGCCACGGATCATAGAGCAAAGTCTGGAAGAGCTGCTCAGTGTTCCCTTTCTAACATTTTGTGTCTGGACAAACTAGTTCCTTTCTTCCCCGTGGTTGAGAAACACTTTTACGATTTTGCTCCTTTCCAGTGGTTGGCAGGAAACATAATTACTGCCTGTCTTTACTTGCTGTAAACAACATCCAGATTTTGGATGGCACCACCCCAGTATTCTAAACCAGAGCTCTGCAACAACTCTGGATGTACTTGATCCTCAGGAGGCCTGACTCACTCCCTGAAGTCATAGCCTTGCTAAAGACTCCGCATACACTGCTGCACAGCAGAGCAGTCTCACAGTGCAGCTCGTGGGCCATCTGCAACACTTCTCATGAGATGTGACAGTGACACTGCTCGCAGGAGGGCAGGTGTCACAGCTCCATAAAGTAGTGCTATCTTAAACCATGGGGTCTTGCTCAGAGCCCTCTGCAGACTTCCCTTAAGGGGCTCTGGGTTAACCTAATGGATTCACAAAGAATTATGAATCAAATCTGACGCCCTCCTGCGAAAATGGCTATCCCTGAACTACAGCTAAAGGAATGCTACCAAAGGAAGAAGTAACTTTTCAAACTGCACAGACATTCACTTTCAGAATGGGAAGATAGAAATTCCAACACTCAGCCCCAGGCACCTCTGCTCTGCAAAACATTAGCTTAGAATTATAGAGAAAATATTTGTGATGCCTGGCCTTCAGACCATCTCTGCCAGAGAGGAAATGTGCATTTGGAATCAGGCAGGCACAAGATACTCAGCAACAGGTTCCAACTACAGTTTGGGAAAGCAAATGGTTCAAAATATTTTTGATATGAGGAAAAGTGACAAATCCCACAAATGAACTTGACTTGATTTCAGAAATCCAGAAGCAGGCAAAGAAAAGAAATGGATCAACCTAAAGAGAACAGGTACCCCACTACTGAAGGAGTGCATATGGTGAATCAGATCTCATTTATCAGCAGCCAGTTCACAGAAGGGCTTATATGATTTCACTTTCTTTGCTTTTGCTTCTTATTCAAGCAGCCAGAGGGCAGGAATATTTCTGAATGACCACACTCAACATACCTTATCAGCTAACTCCAGGAGTTATCAGTGCAATTAGGGAGAACATTCCCTTATAAAATCAACCACTAGCTGGCATCACTGACTCTTACAGGCTTTCCTACCAAAATGGGGATCCCTGCAGAATGGCTTCGCTTTCCTGCAAAAATACAGAACTGGATGCACAGTTCACCTCCAGTGGAAGAGTGCAGGAAGTACTGACTACCTGTATTGCCTGAACAATTCAGTTTCTGCCACCTTTTCTCTATCTAAAATAAAATCAGAAAATGATACCTACATTCCTCACAGCACAGAGAGATAGAAAGGGAATGTGCTCCAAATACTTCCTGTGCTTAATCAAGGATTAAGTAGTTATGTTTTGCACAGTTAACAGCAGTGTCTCCACAGAGGGAAAGATTACAAAGTCTGTGTGTCATACTGTTCCTACCTACCTCTGACAACCAACAAATCCACACAGAACAAGGCAGGACGTTTTTCTGAAGCTCCCCTGTGCTCCCTTAGCTCAGTCACTCTCCAGGACTCAAATCTGTACATCTTCACTCACCAATGATCTTTCCAAGAACATACATGAAAGGCCTCAAGATCATCTGGGTTTCTGATTCCATTACACAGAGGAGCATACAAAGACCTAAGCTGTATAGGAATAAAACAGGTATCTCGGTAACACCTACAGCTGGCTAAAGGACAAGACAGCATCACGTGTTTTGGCTGGTCTGGAGTCAGATCATCTACTCATCTACCACCCAGACAGCTCTTGCATGAGGATGCCTGTGTCTAACAGCCAGGAGTGGGTGGCACAGCACACAGGGAGCCAGCACTGCATGAGCTGGAAGCCCCAGTTCCTGTATCACAGCAGGAGAATCTGTGAATAAGGAAGAGAGGAGACACACAGGGAAGCAGAGAAGACAGAAGTATTTAAAGAACCTCTGTTCATCAGCATCACCCTCATTTATCCCTTTCTTATTTCTTTGTGCTTGAATTGCGAAATAGAAACAAAAGTAATCCAGGTTCTGGAGTGGTGCAGTTGGCACACCTGAAGGATGGGATGCCATCCAGAAGGACATGGTCTTGAAGGTAGGCCCATGAGAATCTCATGCAGTTTAAATGCAAGGTGCTGCATCTGGGGCAGGGCAACCCTCAGTATTGATCCAAGCTGGGGGATGAACAGATCAAGAGCAGCCCTGCCAAAAAGGACCCAGGAGTGCTGGTAGATAGGAGGCTGGACATGAGCCTATTGCCTATTGAGCCTATTGCAATGTGTGCTCACAGCCCAGAAAGCCAAATGTGTCCTGGGCTGTATCCAAAGCAGCGTGGCCAGCAGGGCAAGGGAGGGGATTCTGCCCCTCTATTCCCCTCTCATGGGACCCCACCTGCAGTGCTGCATCCAGCTCTGGGGTCCTCAGCACAGGAAGGACACAGACCTGTTGGAGTGTGTCCAGAGGAGGCCACCAAGTTGATTAGGGGGATGGAAAACCTCTCCTATAAGGAACAGCTGAGAGAATTGGTTTTTTTCAGCCTGGAAAAGAAAAGGCTTTGGGGTGACCTAATTGTGGTCTTCCAGTGCCCGAAAGGAGCCTACAAGAAAGAAGGAGATGGATTATTTCCAAGAGCAGGTAGTGACAGGACAAGGGGTCCTTTCTAAGTAAGAATAGGTATAGATTAGGTATTAGAAAAAGATTCTTCACTGCAAGTGTGGTGAGGCACTGGAACAGGTTGCCCCAGAGAAGTTGTGGGTGCCCCATCCCTGGAATTGTTCAAGACCAGGTTGGATGGAGCTCTGAGCAACATGGTCTAGTGGAAGGTGTCCCTGCCCACAGCATAGGTTGCTACTACATCATCTTTAAGGTCCATTCCAACCCAGGCCATTCTATGATTCCACAAAAGATAAGTAAGTAACAAGTAATGGACTTGGCTAATGAAGAAATTTCATTTTGCATTGTTCTGGCTTTACTCCAGCTCCATCTATACTGGATCTCATAATGTATTTGAAAGTGGTTTTCTTGATCCCATGGGTATCTAAGCAAATGCTTTTTTTGCCAATAAACATAACTGCAACAAAACCACTTTACTGTGATTCACTTGGAATAAATATGTATAGTTCCTGGATAAAAAAAGTAATTGCATGCAGAGAGGGAGTTAATACTTCTGTTCTGAATTCCTCCTTAAAACAGTCTCCTTTTCATTCTGTCTGCACTGCATACCTCCTTGAGTCCTTCCTGCAAGGTCTCTGTGGTTGATTCAAGTATGGCTGATGTGTATTTGAAGCTTAAATTCATTGACACTCTCTGTTACAATTATAATGAATGCTTTAAAACAGCCATAGAGTGAACTCTGTGCTTTCGGTCAGTGCATTTTCACATAATCCTTTGGAAAAGCTGGCTACTGATGTGCACAAGCTTTTTGATTAATTAACACATCAAACAAAGCTCAGTCTCCAGGAACAGGCAGAGGTGAAACAATTACCTTAATCCCTTCAATCCTGAAGCCCAGGTTGGCACTAGAGCTGATGGTTTCTCTCCACTGCATGTACCGGGGTTTGGTGACAGCATGCTGGGCGTTCTCTTCAGCCGTGGGAGCAAGAGGATCCACTTCAATCATCTTCTTGTACATGTCCTTACGCAGCTTTGGCTTCTCTCGTGCCTTAGTCAACTCTTCCTCCAGGTATGTTCTGCAAACATCACATCCCAACACATCCTTAAGGACTTCCCCAACTTTTTTTTTTGCAGCTTACAAACTGGCCTCAAGAAACATCAACCAGGAAAGTAAGCCTTATCATTGCCCCGGTTTTGCATACAGGGAAACCAAAGTACACAGAGCAATGACTGTGCAGGTATATTTAGTGGAACAGCCCCCAGAATCAGGAATTGTAATTCACTTCTTGTTCTAACTATACCTTTACTTACTGTTAGAAGTTATTGTTATTTCCTGGTTATAGAATACAAGAAAACTGAATTCCCACTGTGCCTTAAAATAGAACTGCATTTTCAGAGGACAGTTAGGAAAGATCACTTAAAATGAAATCAATAAACCAAACAGGGCTATTGAAGACTTACCCCATACTCTCTCTTCAAAAAACTTAACATCAGTCATTGGTAATTTTTTTAGGCCTCAGAAAGTTTTACTTAATACATCTCAGTGAAAGACAGAATCACTCTTCATATAGAAAAAACTGAAGAGTAAAGCAGATCATCAGAGTAGTTCCAAACCAGAAGAGGAAACTAAGAACAGGAAGGTGAAGGGACACAAAACTTCCACATTTTGCTTTTATCACTCAATCTGTTAACCTGGTAGCCATTAGAAAGGCACTATCCATTTTCTCTACATTCCACTGGATTTCTAAAGCTTGCACTTTGTCAGGTACCTGAAGTTTACTTTCGTCATCATAGTGTAACAAACCAGGATGGCATTTAGGAGATGATGTCACTCACTGCCAGAATGTCACCTACTTTCAACAGAATGTGTACTGTTGCAAATCCTCTTCTTTCTTCTGAACATACCAGTGTTACATATTTCTAATTCATTTTAAATTTTGCATCTATTTGAAAAAGCATATCTGCACTCCTGTAAGTAGAGAACTAATTTATGACAATAACTCTTGAGCATTTAAGCTGACACCCAAAAGGTTACTATGATAGCTCATACTTCTCTGTTCTGTTACCTTACTCCAGGATCTCAACAGATCCCTATCTGTTTGTTATGCTTAGATACTATTTTTGATGTTTTTGTCTTAATCACAGACAATGGATGGAAAAGAAAGTGAGAATCTGGAGAACAAAATGAACACCTCAAGATGCCAGAGAAGGGAAAAAACCAAGTTAGTCCTGAGCAAATGGTCAACACTTTACAGATAAAAACAATACCAGTGAAGACTGATTCAAGCACTGGAAATGGACTTTCACACTGCTATTCAGTCATTTGCATTGGGAGATGGAAATCTTACTCTTTGTGAAATCTTACTCTTACTCTTCTGAATCACTGCATACTCAAAGATTCACTGAACTGGCAGTGAATAAACCATGTCATTTTTACCCCATGCCTTATCAGGCCACTGAAGAGAAACTTTGTCTTAAATCACCTTTGAAAACTTCTTGATATGGGTAGTTTTTGAGGCTATAGATCAGTTAGTTTCCAGAATCCAGGTACAATCTGGCGATAATGGGACATACTGTCCTCAGGCTGTCCAAGGTGACAGTGAGCACAACCACATCTCCCCCTTCCTTCAAATGCAGAGAAAGCACATTCTCTTTCATTCACCTCACCTGATCCCCATCTTGCAGTCCATCACACTCGGCCCTTCAAAATCAGTAAGCAAGTCATCCAGCTGGATATAGCTCTCTCCATCTCTCTCCACCACACCATGGAAACAAGGGACACAGGAGCGTAGAGGGTCTTTCATCAGTCGCTCAAAACACTCCTTTTCATTCTCTGAGAAGCGTTTGAGAATCTTCCCACTATCAGCTGCCTTGAAACTCCCTAAAAAAAGAAAATCAAACATTTGCTGACAAGATTGACATGCAAAAAAGAAAAACCCCTTCCCCCATCATTCTAGTTTCATCTATCTCAGTCTCATAGCAGCAGTTAAAGATTTCCCCTGAAGAGAAAAGATAAGATGCTTTTCATAAAAAATAAAACATACAGGACAAACTGTTGTTAGCAGTGAAAGTCCATTTGGATATATTCCCATGTCAGAATTTATAGCTTTAAGGAGTGAAGTTGCTTCAGGCCACTGGGCTGTTTGGGTTTTTTTTCCATGCTAGTCTTTGCTAGGTTATTAACAGTACTATCCTTACTAAAATGCACAGGAAGAAGCCGCGAGCCAGAATTCATTAATCCTCTGACAGGCTATTTTAAAGCTGCATAACACTGCCAGTGCTGGCTCTGTTCTTAATCCTCACACAAGGTACATACACCTGCTGAGCGTGTCCGGACGGAGCAGTGCGGTCAATCAGTGATAGTTAAACAGCCAGAACAGGCCAGAAGCCAAGTACTTCCATTTCCATACTCGGCACCACACAAACACACACGCACACACAGAGGCTGTGACTGCGCCTGCGTCTGCCTGCAGGTTCTGCCTCTCCTCTGGAAACCTGCTAATCTGATAATGCCCTGCAGGTACAGTCTGGAGGGCGACGGTGCTTTTTACAGCCCTGTGCCTGAATGGTATCCAGGAAAAATGGTATCTGCAGAGGCCACAATCAGCAGTAATCACACTCCACCTGTCCAGAGTTTCCAAATGCTCTCCTGTCTTGCAACCTGCGGACAGCATCTGAGGAAGGTACACGTTTCATTCAGAGGTATCCTTTAGCCTATACTAAATAAATTGGGCACCAAAGTAGGAGCCTCATTTATCCTGGGGGTAATACTTAACCTTTACTGCAGCAGAATCCTTCAGCCATTGCAAACTGGTTCTTCTCCAACAAATCCTAGAACTGGCATTGCCTCGGCACAAGGGCAAGGCTGGTAACAGCCCAAGTTCTAGTTCAGAAAAACAGTTGTATCAGAGAAGAACAGCTGCAGAAAGGATGGAGTAAACCCAACCACAGAAAACTACTAAAAGGAAAATGGAACAGTATCTCACCTAATCAGCTTCTAGTAAACTCAGCCCTCCTCTTCCACCCCACTACCCCACTCTCCAGAAGAGTTATGATTACACGACCAGTGCATCGCTCCACACAGATGAAGCCAACTCCATACATCTGTGACAAAAACTGCATTAAGATTGGGTCTTCTGGGCACTTTGTGTGATACAAATCAGACCCAACAACAACACTGCAAACCGCAGCTACTCAATTTCTAGGGCTCAGTAAATTTCTCAGCACAGCTTTGAAGTGCACCATATTAGTGCATTAGCATACACAGAGGTGGTTCACGCGCTGCATTACGCACGATGCGGCGTAGGTGCCTGCCCACATGTGTACTAATAAACCCCCACTAGCACTGCACAGAAATTGTATGAAGCACGAGAGACAAAAGCCTGATGACTTCCCTTTGTTGTTTTTCTGCCTGACAAATGAAACTGAGCCTACATCAGGAGCACACCTACCAATTTTTACAGACACAGAACTAGGACCAACCAACTGAGCAGCTCCCTGCACTTGAACAGTGAACAATGACAGACTCACAATGCAAACAGCATTGTGGTCAGCAAGGCAGTTTTCACATTTGTTTTCCACCCAAGGATGTACATTCAGATGAGGGGTTCAGAGTGGTATTGGAAACACTGTCCTTTTCAGGGCTGAAGCCCACACAGGTATGAAGAGTAATACTTCCCACTAGACCTTACTCTTCCCAATAGAGCTACTCAGTATTGGCTACTCAGTCAGGAAAAATTATCCCATTGGACAGATTAGGGCTTTAGACAGATTAGGGCTTTCACTCCCCAACCTCTTGTTTCCCTCTAACAAGTATTTTACGCATATAACCTTACAAGCATGGCCGTTCCCCAGAGTCTGACCACTGCCTCCTTGCTCATCTCATTATTCAGGTCATTCCCACTTCCCTATCCACATCCACAACTGAAATATGTTTTAGGTCACAGATTTTATGTGATATATAGCATACTGCTTCCTTTTTACCTGAAGGAAGGAAGGAAACAGAGAAAGACTCTTCTCCTTGCTGCAGCCATCCTCACTCCAGAGACAAATACATTGAAGATACCCCTCTCACCTGTATGCCCAGCCAGCTGCACCCATGAGTAGCGTTTCTTGAAGGGGCTGATGACTGGTAAGTTAACCATGGTTTTAATTGTATGCCATGCCTTTTTCTGGAAAAGAAAAGAAATCTTAAGTTGGGCAAAAGCTGAAATCCTGACATGCCACAAGTGTAATACATAGCTTCATGTACATTGAGTTGTTCCTCACTAATTTGTAAGTGCTCAAATTTGGAATCACAAAACAAACATTATCATTGTTGTTGGCAAAATATGCACACAAACCCAAGAGTGGACAAATAAAGATAACACCCTCTCATGCACAAGAAAGCTGCCTGTAAGGAAAAAAAAAAAAGTCAGACTTCACGTCACAGACCTGTTCTTAGCCACACCTCGCCCTGTGTGTGTGAGTCACACAGTATGTGGACAGCAGATGCTGAACGAACACACACATGCACACATACGCACATTTAAGTTTCCATGAGACATGCACATAAGCTGCTTGTCACTGTCAGCAACACTTCCTTTCCCAGAGATCTTCACCATCACCTTGTGATTAACAGCTTTTCCCAACTCAGCAGGTAAATCTTACTGTGACACACGCATAGAAAGTGCATCTCTAGCTGGACATGGAGCTCACCCAGGTCCCTCAGCACCCATTGACAATCTGCTGTAGAATCTACTCCAGGTCATGAATTTTCCTACTCCCTCCCCTCTTTCCCAATCCTGTTACTTTTTAACAAAGCTAGGCATTGCTCTGGCAACCTTTGGGTGCAGCTGCCTGGGTACCCCTGCAGGCAGACAGGGAAACAGAACAGCTGCTCACAAAGAACAGCTGAGTGCTCTGTCACAAAGGCAGAAAGAAGAAAAGAAGGTGAAAAAGTCTCATGCTCTGGAACTGAAAACCAGGTGTGAGAGAACCAGAGCCCACCAGTGTTAATGTTACACTTGGAAGGATCCCAAGTGCTCTACAAACAGGAAGAGCAGACTCAGTTCTTCTATCACTAGAACACCATACCCTGCTAGAGAAGAAAAATGAACCTGCATGATACTTATGCATGACAATTTAGTGCTGAGAGGGTTTTGTTGAGATCAAGTGTAGCTGGGGATTAGGCTGCATTTACAGAAGCATTTATCAATGGCCCAACTGGAATTCACCAAAATCATTAGGAGGCATTAATGTCACTGAAAACAGGTTTAGGTGCTTGCTCATCAACTGAAAAATACACATTCAAAACAACTGTGTCTTCTCTAGCATGGATATTGATCTGAAGGTTGAGGTGCTTAGGATACCTAATTTTTATAGTCTTGTACACTTCTAAGTGAAAAACAGAAAATGTGATGTTGCAGGTAATAATACACAGACAAAATGATGCTCTCCAGATCACACTCTGGCCTGTGTGATCTGGAGCTTCCCCAAACTTATTAACTTATACCACATTTATTATAAGGTACACTCCAGCAACACTGGTCACCATGTGAGTGCAAAAACTTGCAGCTATCTTAGAATGTATCAAGAGGATATATAAACCCACAGACACAAGTGATTTTTTTAAGGATTTGTCCTCAAAAGAAAGCTTTAAGTTACGCTTCAAATTAAACTGAAATAACTATATAATTACCATATGAGCATACTTACTGAAATAAGATAGCTTCTACCTATTTAACTTTGTTTTTTAACAGAGTTCAAGCTGAAAGTAAGTCATTCTTGGTCAGATATGTGCCCCATGCAGCAATAACACTCTAGAAAACATACTATGCCAGTGAGAGGAAGCATCCAGAGAAAATCCCAGATGTTTGAGAACTATGAAAACTCAGCTTCACTTACTAGAACTCCACAGATGTTACTAGCTCTAGCTAAACTCCAATTTCATAACTTCTGCAGGATCATATGCTATATTATTTGGATTTCATATTTCTTATTGTTTGCCCTAAGCTGTTCCAAACTGCAGCCTTGCAGTGCTGAACAGTGACTTGTGTCTATCACAGATCCAGATGCTGTTCTGTGAGGATGAGAGAGACTCATCCTCACATGTACACCACTTAAACATGTCCATAGTCTCCTTCTGGAGGAAACTGCAATGTAAATACTGTTTTTCAAGTAATTTCAAAGAAATTGGTTTTTGTATAGTTTATTTGTCAGATTTCACTGATGCAGAAGCTCTTCAGTCTACTCGGCTGTTTGTACTTCAGAAGGACAGAGTCCCAAGTTATTTATACAAGAGTTGAAAATAGACATTGTTATGAAATAAAATGACCTCTTTGAATGTAGCTCCTGCCAAAGATTTAGGTTTTTAAGATTCCAGACCAATTTTCAGGGCAACACTGCTTTTTCCCCATCCCTTAATCAGAAGTCAACATTGCTCCATAGCTCTCTCATAAAGACCCCATACACACCATAATGTTTCACTCATAACAAGCTGCATCGTGTCTCCCAGTCACTTGTCATACTGCTTTATGCATCAGTAATGAGAAGCAGAGCTTCTCAACGAATGCACATCAACTGTCAATGCAACATCACACTCCAGTGGCTCTCCTGCCTCCTCCCTCCCACCTCACTGAGGCTTTTATTTGTATTGTGGGCGTAAAGGAGAAATGGGCAAAATTCAGCTCCAGCTCAAGTGGACTTTGGCTGCTTAGGTTACAGCTGCCTTGGATAAGTATGTTTAAGTCACTCATCCAATAAATAGACACTGACAATTTTTATTTACCTTTTTTAATTTTAAATAATCTCTTCACAAACCTTTCCTCCCCCACAAGACAAGGAAATCAAAAGGCTCAAGCTAGGAGGGAAAGGATTGCCTTCTGACCCATCCTGTGGGGAGTGCTGCCATCAGCAGGGGTTCAGCAGTTTCACTTTCCTCTACGTCAATTTCTAGTCTCCCAGCTCACTCAACCCAGGGTACAAATTGCCAGGATGCAAGCAGGGCTGCATGCTGGTAGAGCAGTGGTGTGAGTGGGAAGATGAAAACTTTGTGTGCTTGCTGTAGGAGGAATCATTCTCACTTCTATTTCTAAAGCAAGATCTCTTCTTCTTTGTTAGCAATGGCATTATGTGCTTTTCAAACCACAGCTTTATGCTGCAATGGCAAAGAGGGCTTCTACCACTGTCCACCTGTATTTGCAGCCTTATCTCCCTCTGTCCCTGTTGCTTCTAGATTCCTGTTCAGTCTTCCTTGATTCTTTGCTCTGCCTGGGTTTCTCCAAGACCTCACTTCTTCTAGATTCCCAGGGGAAACTCAGGTATCCCTGTATTGTATTATGTATGTACTATCTACATTCAGGATTGCCTGAATCAGATGCTCTTGACATCACTGATGCTGTTTTGTATGCCTCAATATGCTCAAGAGTTTTCCAACAGTAAAAAGAAAGGCATTCCAATAGAGTCAAGAAGCAAACATGAAAAATATTGACAATCTCAGACTCAGCATGTAAGTTACTCCATGTGAACTTTAACTGACATGTGATATAAACCCCCCTGAGCAATAAAAGGTGTGGGGCACTAAAGAGGGAAAAGCAAGTTTTCTGCCAATGGGGCAGGCCATGTGACAGTCTGTGCCACAGCAAGCATGTCCCTGGAAGCAAACGAACAAAATTTCAGGGAAGAGAATGGGAGAAAATTCACACAATGCAGCCACAATGCACACAAAGGAACTATGGTTTGGTATCTGATCTGTTTCTTGACTCACTTCCCTGAATTTGAAGCATAGCTCTGAAGAGAAGAACGCATCCATGCAGCAGATGTGGAGACCTGCTCTGCATATGCAGACAAGGTGCTGGCCAGGTGAGGTATTCCCTACCTATTCAATGGCTGCTGCCATCGTGTCTGTCCATGAAGGAAGAGCAAAGAGCAGCAGTAACTGAGCACCACTGGTTTGTGTAAGCACAGCCTTCTCCAGGCCTTTTCTCATGATGAGCACACAACTTCAAACATAACCAGTGTGCAGAGGCACAGCCACCATGAGCCTGCACAAACACACCTGGAGGACTTGCCTGATGGAATGTACTAAACTCTCTGTGAGGTATTTCATCCATTTCAAGGGGTTTGGGCTCAGACATCACTGTCCCCAAGAATTAATCTCCAGGAACTACCAGGCTTTCCTGAAACTCTCCCATCACTTCAGGACCAGGGCTATAACATCCTAACAGGCAAGCTCACTGAAGAGATTAGTGCAAACTCCCTGAATTGGATGCGGTTTTTTTGGTTGCTGTTTTTATTTCACAGGCAGTACAGAACAACAAACGTCTCTCTGAGCATATGCTGAATCCCTCAGGAACAAGAGAGCCACTCTAATTCCTAAAGGTAACAGTGGATAGGCACCTGAATTTTTCTCTGCCNAGAACAAAAAAACACCAAAATTCAATATAAATCAACAGGGTCTTTAAAAACATCCATGATTCCAACAGCAGCAGAGTGGAGGAGTAGTTTCTTGCCTGACCTGGTAAATCACCCTGGAAATTCTGCTAGACTACTGTAAAAAATGACCCTCGAATCCTTTCACCAGGTACATTCCAGCTTTNTAAGGGTAAAAAGAAAATATTATCTCAGTTCTGTGAATGTCTGAAACACATGTAACTACTGTCAGGCAAGAAATGACAAACAGGTAACATACACATGAACTTGTTTCACTTAGAACTTTTCAGCAATTACAATAATTAAAAACATCAATCACATCTAAATTAGGAAGCATCGGAGGTAGGGGGAATAAGAAAACCCTTTTCTTCAGAAAAATGAGAAGTAATTCAGCTTTCATAATTCTAGCACATTACCTGAAACTATAATGAGTTAAAGAACAAAAA